>JANAVB010016196.1:4288429-4401856 GCA_029216955.1 Iris pallida | reverse complement strand
TGATGTCCATATAATAGAAATATATATATATAGATATATTATATTATAATATATATAGATATATATATCTAATATATTATATATATTATATATATATATATACACGATTCTATATTTTCCTTGCTTGAATTTGTATACACATGAGTTAGTTTCCGATTTTGACATATTAAGTCATGATGTCCATATCAGAAATTATCTCTAATTAATATATTGGACTTCATTATTTAGTCAAAATAGGAGTTTTATAGGTTCCTATATGTTAGGTAACCATACACACGTATAAGTCTTCATTATATACCTTCTTTCATAATCAAGAAGCCAAATTTTGGTATATAGCGACATGTATTTAATTGAACTTTTTTGATTCATTTAGCCAATATCACGAGTATCTAATTTTTGAGTGTATGATCACCATTGAAATTTTTTATATTGGTATTATTGTATTATAACCATTTCATTTTGGATAAGTTTTTAGAAGGGAAAAATACCAAATAAATTTGCTTGATTGCCTATTGGCTGCTAAGGTAAGAAAGTTTATTTAGATTGCATATACTTAAATGTGTGGTACCGGTGTTGAGGTTGCTCCACCGAAGGGTCGGCGAACCCGGTAAATTATATTGCGTGGTTCCGGTGTTGAAGGTTCTCCACCGAAGGGGTCGGCGAACTCGGTTCTCATTTTTATATTTTATATCTCTTGTGAATTTTTCAGAGTCACTAAATACAAAGGAGACTCTGCCGAAATTTTCGAAAATTCCAAGAGAGATTCTTAGAAAGTCCAAACCTAGATTTATTGTAGATTAGGATGTCATTGGGATGGGAGAGAAATCTTGGATCACACCTTCGAAACTCTTACAATATTAATTTTTAAAAAACTGATCAGTTCCTGATTTTTCGGCATTCTTACAGCCATACGATGTCCAGGTGAGGCTTAGCTCACTTTCTGTTTCCTGTTTCTTATTTCCTGATTTCCATTGGATTCCGAATCCCCAATTCGGCTCTGTAATATCCAATGTAGCCTGCTCCGATATTCTTGAAAAATTTCAACTCATACGACATTTGTTATAACACTTGATTTCGATAACTCGGAAAACCACTCATGTGTTATCCTGACTATATCACATCAATATGTGATCCTGATACTAATGGGACGGATAAATCTAAGCATCGCCCATTAAGTACAAACCTGATCCCGGGTAAATGGGATTGTTATTGAGATAATAGAAGTTGTGTGATCCAGAAGTATTTCTCTAAATGTTGCGTATTGCATTAGGAGTTGTTAGAGGCTCTTTACATCTCTGTAATACAACATCAGTCTTGGAATGTGAGGAAATATAAATTCCATTTTTAAGTAGAATTTCAAATTTTTGCAAACTTTATCCATAATTTGTTTTCTTTATTCCGATTTAATTTCAATAAATTTTATCAACTTATTTTACTTATTCCATTCCTTGACCGAGGACTTGCTCGTCGTATTGACGACCTAGTTTTGTTCACTAGGGCATGCTGAAGACCAGGAAGAAGTGCAACCTTACACCGAGAAGGAGCTTTATGAATGATATAAGGAAATAAAAGATGTTGGAATGAGTAGTTGTCGTTTGTCGTTCTATGTATATCTATGAACTTTTGGATGTAAAAAGAATGTAAATATGTGATCGAACATGCGAGTTTTGTGTAAATAAATGTAAATTACTTTAGAATGTCTCTCGATGTCTATACTTTATCCTAGAATTTACAGGCGACAATCGCAGGTATGACACGACATGTGTTATACGGGTGCGTAGCCTGGATATGTATCACAGTGCTCCGAAAATTCTATTTGGAACCGGGGGCGTGACATTAGAATATGCCAAAAAGAGTGATGCTCGGAGATTTCTAGATATAGAATCAAATCATATCATTGAATCTTGCGATGCAGAATACTTTGAAGATAAATTTGCAAAGCACAAGAACATTATTCTTATGGACATTTCGGAGATAATGAGAGTGCTAAGAAAATTAAAGTTTCCAATAAGAATGTAGTCCAACAGAAAGTTGTTGTAGAGGAGACAACACTTGAACCAAACTCATTGATCTGTCAACTAAGTGAGTGAGGAGACCGAAGGACTTCGAAAATGACTTTGTCACCTATCATGTAGAAGCAAATCAGCTTACCTATGATGAGACGATGAAGACCATATACGCTATTTTCTGGAAGGAGGTGATCGACAATGAAATTGATTCAATCACTTCCAATAACAATTGGGGGTTGGTTGATCTTCCTGAAGGAGCAAAACCTATCGAACGCAAATGGATCTTCATAAGAAGATGAAAGTAGATGGAACCATTGACAAGTTCAAGACTAGGCTAGTAGCCAATGGATTCTCTCAAAAGCAGGGGATCGACTACTTTGATACGTATGCTCCAGTAGCCCGATGACCACCATCAGAATGTTAATTACTCTCGCAGTGATACATAAGTTAGTGATACATCAGATGGATGTAAAGACTACATTCCTGAATGACGAGACAACCACAGCCAGAAGGATTTATCGTCAAGGGCCTTGAAGACAAAGTCTACAATTTGGTAAAATTGTTATACAGTAAAATAGGCTTCCAAAATGTGGTATGAAAAGTTTGACAAGGTTATAAGGTCAAATGGCTACAGGGTCAGCGAAACGGACAAGTGTGTTTAGACGAAGTTCGCTGATGGAAGAGGTGTAATCGTTTGTCTGTAGGTGGACGACATACTGATCCTAGGTACGGATATAGGTTGTGTCATGGAGACAATGAAGTTCATCTCGACCAAGTTCAATCTAAAGGACTTGGGGTAAACTAAGGTAAGCTGATGTGATCTTGGGCATCAAGATCATCCAGACAGACACTGGACTGGCGTTGTCACAATCTTATTATATTGAGAAGATGATCATACACTACGGGTATTAGGATCTTCCAGTGATTGATATGCCTTACAAGTGTGACATGAAACTAGAGCCGAATTCGAGGGAAAGCATCAGGTAGCTGGATTATGCAAGCATCATCGGGAGTTTTATGTACGCTACTACTTCCACTAGGCCTGACATAGCTTTTGTCATAGAAATGCTGAGTCGATTTGCGAGCATCCCAGGCATTGAGCACTGAAAAGCTGTAAAACGGGTAATAAAATATCTCAAGGAAAATCAGACATATGTACTGCACTACGGCGGAGATCCGTCAGTAGTAGAAGGCTTCAGTGACGCGAGCTGGTGCTCAGAGGTGGTGAACGAGAGGTCCACAAGTAGATTTTTTTTCATAGATGGAGCTTCTATATCGTAGAAGTCGAAGAAGTAGACTATGCTTTCTCGTTCCTCCATGGAACCTGAGTTCTTTGTACTTGATTCCGCAGTAGAAGAAACATAATGGCTTCGAAAGCTCATGTGTGATTTTTTATTGGTTGGGCCGCAGATACCGGTGATACATATATACTGCGACAACCACGCGACTACAGCGGTGGCATCAAATGACCTCTTCAACGGAAAGAAGAGACTATGCGACTAAAGCACAGAGCAGTGCACAATCTCATCAAGAGAGGTGTCATTGTAGTGATTGATGTTCAGAGTTAGGAGAACCTGGCAGATCCGTTCACAAAGGGTCTCAAGCACCAGCTGGTCGAAGACACAATAAGTAAAATAGGCTTGAACGTATTCTGATATTGTGTTATTGTAATCCTACCATAAAGTTTTATGCTATTAGTTAAAAAAAATCTACTAGGCTTTAGCTTTAGGTTCAAGGGAGGACCACTAACTGGAAAAATATCAGGAACATTGGGTACATGTCCTCTGGGACATAGAAGGGATACGAACCCACACCCACTGTTGTCTACTATATATTTTATGCGGAGAACAGATCCATTGGAGAGGATAGCTTAAACGTCTTAATGAGTTCTCAGGCAGAGTTAACGCTTATTGTGCTTTGTAGGAAGCACGGAGCACAACACTACAAAGGAGTCTTACAACTCCATGCTACAGTAGGGTGACTCCAGCATGAGGTTCCCAGGTAGTGGTAATGCCTCCGCTTTGCGAGCCAAGTCATAGTAGCGTAGCACCGTATATAGGCATGTAGCCTAATGTTGTATGATTAAAGAGTTGTAGACAACACTACAAAGGGGACGGTGTCCTCATGGTATAGTGGCATGACACCACAATGAGGTACCCAGGTAGGGGTAAAGTCTCGACTATGCAATTCATGTCATCGTGACGTAACACTGCAAGGAAGCGCCAGGCTTCATGATAGGTAGTTTGGCACTACGAAGAGGCTTGTGACCTCATGCTATAGTAGTTTGCCACTACGATGAGGTACCCAGGTAGGGTAATGCCTCGGCTTTAAGCCATGTCAATGCGACATAGCTCCGTAAGGAATCACAAGGCTTCATGCCATGTCTCTTTATAAAGAACTCACCTAGAGTGTATGAACAGAGATAGCAGGCCGTCCCTTGAGGGTAAACTTGTAGACGCCCAAAATACATACACCGAAACCAGGCTAGCACAGAGCCTTTAATGTGTAGCTAGAAGCACATGTGACTATATTGTGTGAGTGAGAAGAATTGCAGCTATGGTACAAAATTCGAGGCTTAGTCCATTCTTATATCATACTGTTGTTTGACTCGTACGGGAAGATTTAAGTCGTCGGCGACATCTATCCTAATGCACGATGAACAGTTACTGTAGTGAACAATCAAACCCATATATTGAGATATGTGAGAGATTGTTGGAGCTTTTCCTTGACATGTAGAGAGCTTGCTATCACAACATGCCTAGTTTTATTAGTCCCACATCGGAAATGCACCAAGCTTTGTATCTCAATATAATATAAGGTGTGGTGTTGAGGTTTGCATATGGGATGGTGACCCTAAGGTGGGTACCATATGGAAGATTTTACTAGGAGGTAAGGATAAGGCTCCATATTAAAGCACTAATGCTTTTTTTCATGCTCTTGGAATTAATTCCTTAGAAGCTAAGTCCCGTAGGGGCTTAGCGACTCGGACTCAGACTTGGACTCGGACTCATGCTCATGAGGCGTAATATGGCATATTATTAGCGCATTTTCCAGTTTGTATTTTGTACTTAGCATGTCAGCATCGTTGCTAGGCACACAGTGCGCTTTAGTTGCGCTAGACCACTGCGCTGTCGATCGTGCGGCCAGATCGCACGGTCATATGGCGTGGCCCGTTCATGAGGCCAGTTCATGTGGCTTGTTTGTACGAACAATTTGCATAGGAGCACAAATACGCACGTACGCAGTTGGTATAGTTGGCACAGTTGGCATAAATTACTGCAGTGCGCACCTCGTGTCTGTTCATGATCTGAACAGTTACAAAATATTTCCTCCTTTTACGGACCTATATTAACACGTCCCGAACATTTCGTATACTGGGCGGTTACTGGACTGGCACTATATATATTCTCCCTTCTCTCTCGTTTGATCATTTTATTTAAACAAGTTTTTCTTACAAAAATTAGAGAGTAGAGAAGAGATAAACGGAGAGAAGCACGCATATTTCTGTCCATCCGAGGAGTCAGAAAAGTATTTCGACTGAGTGTTCCAAAAGTTTATCTTTGAACTTGCTGGTTCCTGGAAGCTGATCGTATGGGGCGAATCTAGCTTTGAGCTCCGTTGATCCGTCACTCCCGCAAGCATTCTTTTTCTTCTTTCGTTCATCTCCTCTTCACTTGTAAATCGTTGTAAACAAGATCTTCTCTGATATAATCAGAAAATATTTTTGTAGGTTATCGTCGCTGCTGCTACGAAATTTATTTGTGCCTTCTTCGAAGTATTATATTTGGTTTTGTCTCCCTGAATCCTCCGGGATCTCAGTTGTGCACCTTCCTCGAAGTGTTGCCAATATCTATTTTTATCTAAAAATCACGCCCTGGGACTAACACTCCGAAATCAAATGCAACATCATCTTCTTCATCACCTTGAGTAATACTCTATGTGAGTAAAGAAGCATGGACAAACCAAAATATGAGGTTGTGCCCATTTAATATACAATATGACGATTAGAACTAAGAAACATAAATTTTTAACATCATGGAGGTCAAATTTTGTGGGACACTATGAACCCATAGAAACTAATTTGCACCAAACATTTAAAGTTGTATGGCGGTGAGGAAATATGGTTAATTCAAAAGAATAACATATTAAAAAAATTATATGGATCAACCAAGTAGGATGTGCAACTTTTCACTCGTGATGACCAAAATTTTGCCCAAATTCTATATGGATTTTTTTATTGCCTTGTTGTACAATTTATATTCTTTTGTTGGATTTTTTAATGGTACTTCCAATTTAAGGCATACAAATTCATTAATGCATAGAAAATCTAAGAAAAATGAGCAAGCATGGACCATTTCTTAATCAGGAAAAGAAAAAAAATATCTAACATCAGTAGAACCCAAAAATCAACAAAACCAAAAGTACTTTGTGATTGTAAACTTTTAGCACGATGGATTGGTAATATCTAAAACGAAAAAATTAGAGAGAGAAAATATAAGGGGAGTACCTTTAGGTGGGACGTCGGTGTCCTCTTCGACGGTGCTAGAGGTACAATGGTGGTGGTGTCCTTTCCGCTTCGACGGTGCTCAAAATCTTAAGATTGTGAGTGAAGAAAAATCTCACACCCTTTGATAGTAATGCCCTCCTCCGCATGGTACATTATGCTGAGTCATTGACTTGAAGAGTTGCGTTAACCCGAAATACGTATCGATGCAAATCGATGCAAAGAGTTAGGTTGGCCCGAGAGAAAGCATTGATTCGGTTCGAAGATTTTAAGAAATTGAATCGATGTAATGTAAATGTCGGATTTGAATGAATGTTTGATTTTGGCTGGTTTCGTGTGCAGGCTATACTTTTACGCTGAAATATAAGAGGTTCGTATTTTGCCTTATTTACCACGGGGTCCGCAAAACCAAATCACCGCCTCGCAACGAACTGAGGCATAGGCTCGGTAAGCCAAATTGGTCGGACAATTCAACGAAGCATGAAGTGCTCGAATGGCTAAGTCAAAAGAGTTAGCCGTACAACAAAGTTATGAAATCGAGCCGCATTGGCTCGACGAAACGATAAGGCATATCAACTTAAGATGGGAGGACTTTGACTCTTCTTTTCTAGTCCGTCAATGACTAATTAAAATGTACCATTGTATGCTAAGTTAACCAATCGAGGCCACAGGCGTGCCTCGAAGGAGGGAAATCGTAGTGCGTGTCAAATACTAGATAGAACAATTGAAATAAAACTTGTATCAAATGCACGAGTCAATATTGAACATTGAAATACTGCAAAGGCAAGCGCCTCGGTGCGTAAGCCATATGAACATGGGATAACTGTATTGGCGATTGCCTTAGTGCATAAGTGATTCATACCCCGTGTACGATTAGAAGACTAGCACACTGAAAGACTATCGAGGCAAGTGCTCTAGTGCACGAGCGATGAATATTGAACACTAAGGCATAAGAACATGGAATTATGGTATCGAGGTGCGTATCCCGTGCTCGAATCGCAGAGTAGAGAACAACTGTGTCAAAGCGTACGTACGTGCACAATAATCATAAAAGATGGCTTCGTTGCGAAGAGAACAGTTATGGCATGAATATGACAGAACTGTCGAATATGGCACGGTGCCTTGAAATGTTCGGGGCTATCGGGTCATTCTTTTGACAAACATTGAATTGGGACATGGTGCCATATAATATCAAAATAAAGAATAAAATCGTACAAAGAGCATGAATATAGAAAGAGAAAAAAAGAGTAAAAATATTGCAAAAAAGGAGAATGTAAAACGATGTGAAGTCTGAGTTTCGGACTCAAGACTATGTTTTGGTTGTTTGAGTAAGACGCATGTTGCATGGTCGAATGGACTTTAGATATTGCCCGTGAACGGGTTTGTTTCCTCGAACAAGATCGCCAGGGCGCTGGGACTATTCGGCCTGCGAGGAATGGTAAATTCATAGCAAGTGATAGGACAAGAATTGCGGGACCTTCATAGAGGATTGTAACCTATGGCTGAGGGGTTGCTCACAATGCATATGAGAAACATAAGTTCATTCTGGTACGGATACGCCAATAACCTTCATATAGTTAAGGAACGATGGACCGAAAGTGAAGAAACACAGAGATCCAATATAAAATCACTTATAATATGACAGAAAAAGATGGTAGGCGTATTCACCTTGTGTTGGACAAGGGTAAGTGCGTCAATGTTGGTAAGAAGTCTCGAAACAACACGAGATTGATATTAGTTGTCTGCTTGCTTATGCGAATTAAATAACATGCTTGCCATGATAATATGTTTTACTTCTTTCGAATATACCATGAAACTCACCCTAAGACAAGGATAGAAAGATCACTAACTTGTATGATGCATGATTCAATACACTACTTAATGTCGATTAGTAAAGTGGATCTTTGATCAGTACAGCGAGGACGAAAGTACTAATTCCCCTCTAGTTTGTTAGTAGGTTCAAAGAATGGTATGCTCGTGCCGGAGCTTCGCTTGAACACGTTGAGGCATCGACTGCCATAGCGTATTGAGGCATGCGACTGCATTGACACTCAGACTTGCAATAGGATGATGCGGCCGAGATATAGAAGACATGATGTATGGAACGGCGAAATACTTTGTGGACAATAGAGAACCTGAGTGTTGTAAGCTAATCTTGCAAATTCAGTTGGGCTATTGAAAGCCTTTGTAATCTCAGTTCAATTATCAATAAAGAGAATTGTTTTGTATACTATGTTTCTTCCGCTGTTAATATCAAATCAAAGATAACCATTTGAGAACTTATCATCTTGCCTTGTACGAGTACAACTTCAGACTCGTACGATATCATGCCCCAGCGAGGATGAACGATTCGGATAAATCGATGCGAGAACGAGTAATTTTTTGGGTCGGGACATGACATAGAAAACCCTAAAAAACTAAAACTTGAGATTGTGAGAGATAAGGAGAGGACGTAACTTTGTTGCTTTCTATTTAATGGAGGATGGAAGCAGGACGGAAGCGTAGTCGAGGAACACCTGATCACATGAAGCTGGAGAGAAGGGAAAGGGGAAACCATGATAAGATGAGTGTGGGAAAATTTTGGGACTATTTTTTTCTTTGGAAGACTTTGTATAAGTTATACTTTTCTCTTGGCACATGTTATTCATGGGACCTAAGTATCGGCCCATTGGTCATGGTCAAACCTGATTTTAATAATTGATCAAACTCTATCTCGATATACGGAACAACTCAGATGTCTACTCAAGTCATTTTGGACACTTGGACACTGATCAAGATTGGATATCTACTAGTTCAAGATCGAAGCTATGTTTGTCACTCGAGACTGTATTTCTTTATGTAATGTAATTTTTACTTTTATTGAGTCTAGGAATACATTGTACACCAAGTCGTACTGGCAAATAGGCTGTCCAAGATTGTTTTCCAAAATGACCTATGTTTTGAAAAATATCTCTTATTTATAAAAGCTTCTGAAGGATTTCAAAAAGCCCAAAAATATTTTCTTAAAATATTTCTGACCAACCCTGACAGAACTCGGCCATAGTGAATGTTATGTGAACGTTGGATTTTTGAACTTGGTCTCCCTTCAGTTGTGGATTGTTACATAGAGTTCTATCCGAATTCTGCCTGAATTCTATCAGAGTTCTGTCTTTGGAAAACTATAAATAGAGAGGAATTTTGATCATTTCAAATCACCAATTCACTTTCATCTCTTCTATTCTAAAGCTTATGTTTCTTCCAAAGAGTTTTCTAAAAAGCTTTTATTTTTAAATCTCAAGCCAGTTACAATTCTCTAGTCAATTTGTCGGTACAGTACGGTCTAGAAGATTTCAAAGAAATTGTAATCAGAGGCTCGATTGAAGAAAGACTCTTCAAAACTGAAGTTGGTCGAGTTCTTCATATCAAAGCTCGCGTCTGTAGAAGTTGCAAGTACTTCGTATGAAAACTTGCGAGATTTTTCAATAGTGGATTCAACTAGAAGCTAGAGTTCTTCCGGCAGGACTAGTCCTCACAAGAGGAAAACTAGTATAAATTGTTGTGTTAGCGTTTGCCTTCTGATCTCTTTTCTTTACAGTTATTACTTTATGATTATTGATATTATTTTTGTGATCTAACTGCTAAGAAGTTTTTAATTAGCAATATTCTGTTGCCTACTCTATTCACCCCCCTCTAGAGTATTCTGCTTTACGACTTCATTCCTATAATTGGTATCAGAACGATTTATACAGGTAAAGCAAGGTAAAACTGCAGTTATATTTAATTATTTTATAGATTATAGCATTACACATAGCAACTGTGAAATTCACAAGTGAAGGCCAAGCCACAAACAGACCTCAACTGTTTGACGGCACAAACTATACTTATTGGAAAACATGGATGAGTTTCTTCTTAAAATCTCTTGATTTTGACTTATGGTCTATAGTTATTGATAGCTACAAAAAGCATCTTCGTATTACTGTTGAGGGAGTTTAGTTGATAAATCCCATGATTAATATACCGAGGATGAAAAAAAAAAGGCCAGTCTTGACGCACGTGCTATTAATGCTTTACTTTGTGTTTTAGACAGAACTGAGTTTGTCACCCCCCGTTTCCCGTATTTCGTATTTATATTCGTAATTGGATTTTGGTAGGTATTTTTTTGGACTTGTGAAATTTTGGGTTTTCTAGAAAAATGGGTTTGACATAGCTTGGTTTTATTTTGTGGAGAAGGATTGGTTTGGTTTGGTTTAATATGCTTGGAACACCTTAGCCTATGCTCCACCCTCAACACAACACACCCACCCCCATTAAATCCCTACAAACCTTTTCTTTCTCCTCTTTACTTTTCATTAATTTCCATCTCCTTCTTCCTCCTTCCTCCACTAACCTCCATAGGCAAGTGCACCTTGCCACCATATGAGAACCCTATTTTATTTGTCCATTAGTTAGATTAGGCCATGGTGATCAACATTAGAACTTGGCATTTTATGATTTGGAGCTTCTATTTTTCTAGATCTAGGTCTTAACCCTTTTCAGAAATTCTTGGTTTTGATCTATCAAACTTTGATTTTTGCTTGTTTTGATGCTTCCATGTGGAAGAGAATTCAATTTTACCTAAGTTAGACCTTTGAAAATCTAAATTTGGTTTTGATTTGGCCAAGATATGAAGATTCGAAGTATTGGTGTTCTTGAGTAGTTCCTCTCAGCCTTGGAGAAGAAGACTCCCCTCGGCCTGCGCTCTTTAGAGCAGGACTGACTTGCGCACAGCCCTCTGGACTGAACTGCGCATCCTTCCATCGGCCATGCGCTATCGGCTCATGCGCACTTGGCCCTCTACGCCATCGGCTCATGTGCACTTGGCCCTCTGCGCCATCGGCTCATGCGCACTTGGCCCCATGCGCCATTAGCCCATGCGCCCTTGACCCCCGGCGCACTTGACCCCTACACCATTCACCCCTGGCGCACTTGACCCCTGCGCCCTTGGTCTCCGGCGCACTTGACCCCTGCGCCATTCACCCCTGGCGCACTTGACCCCTGCGCCCTTGGTCCCCAGCGTACTTGACCCCTACGCCATTCATCCCTTGGCGCATTTGGCCCCTGCGCCATCCACCCCTGCGCAACCCACTTGCCCATGATGGTTTAGTTTATTTCTTGAACTTGGCTTCTCTTTTATGGATTGGGTTTCGAGATCTTGTTCCACACAGCACGACTATCTTGACCCAACATGACCTGGCACGATTTTTAGTATTTGTTATGACTAGTACAATTTTTGTGGTTTTCTGTGATTTATGATCCTGATACTCCTGATAATGGCCCGATAGGGTACATTCTTGACTTGTAACCTGATAACTTGATAGTGGCCCGTGGCGGCGTACTCTTGACTTGTAACTTGTAACTTGTAACTTGACTTGACTTGACTTAGCTTGTAACTTGTAACCTGGCTTGACTTGATGCTGTTGCGACGGCTAACTTGACTCTTGTAACTTGACTCTGACACCGTAGGTGTTCCTGCTTGCTTGCTTGTGAAATCCATCTGTCTTGTCTTGCATCATGTCTAGGATGTGACTCCCTGGTTCCCACGGTCAGGGATTTACACTGAATATGGATTAGGCTAATGACTAGATCTAACTATAGTTCATGGAGAATTTTCAGTCACAGGCAATCTCGTTATCTGGGCGCCATAATTGGACTTGTAGCTTGCCGACGAGTAGAGCACATTTCCAGCACACTGTCATGTATTGCACCCTCTAAGTCATCTAAGGGTATATCGTCTCCTGGACGATGTACCCAACCATACTCTCAACCCGCGGAAGGATAACTGGATATTCTGCAGGGCTTGGGACTGGAAAATTCTCACTTGCATCTTGTTAGTAATTAGGCTTGTAATAACCCTAGTTAGTTAAAGTAGTAAGCCGTAGTAATTGCTTGGCCGCTTGTGATTGTATGTTGTCTAGCCCTGTCTAAGTCTGGTCTAGTCCCTGTACTTGGCACTCATGTACATGATTGTTTTACTTATCTTAACAATAAATGGGTAGAGACAAAGTGCTATTCAGGCGAAGGGTTACAACCCCGGTCCTTGTTTGGTTTACGGGTTGTAACCTGGTTCCCGAAATGGTTCTACGTCCCTAGTCGTTTATTGTCCTGTTGTTCTTTTTACTTACTTGTATTTTTCTTCCATGTTAATATGTTCTGATATGCTGGCTTTTGTTCTTATTTTGTGGCGTCCCTTGTGGCACTTACTCTTTCTGGGGTTTGACCCAGCTGGTTTTGTGTGGCCAGATTTCGGAGCAGCACCTGAGGATCTACCGAACCTCCAGCCCGATGGTGGCGACTAGAAGGAACCCGGACAACGAGTAGGTTTTCTATTTTGTTTCGCTCACTCTATTGTAAAATTATTCTTTTGAGGTGTTTAGCCGACGAGCACCTGTTAGCTTGATGCACATTTACTTACTGTCTGCCTACGGGCTGTAAACATGATTAACACATCCTAGGGTTGATCAGGTATGACTAAACTCTTGCTAGTCCTCGTATTTTGTACGACTAGCTTCATGATCAGCTGACATGTAATATTTGGGACACCTTTTATTGTATATTGTTGGTCAAACATCTTGTAACTATATTACTTGTTTGAGATTGGGACAATAGGCTTAACCTTAAGAGACCGTTGGCTTGTAGTAAACCCTCATATCTAGACAGCCGTGACCGTATAGCGAGATGGTCTTCATTTCAATATATGTAGCTGGCTATGTTTGTCCCCGCTCTCCAGTATTCTGGTTCTGGGGCGTGACATGGTTTAAGTGGTGGCCCATGCAGGTCTTGGCATTCAAGAAATGTGAGGGTTTACCGGATAGATGTCTCAATCAGTACTCGTCCTTGATCTCCGTTCATACCCTCTGAATCTCTGGAATCTTGACCTGATCACATACTTATATCGTTGATCTGTCCTGGTCCTTCCTTATTGTTTTCCCTGTGTCGTCTTCTTCAGCGGTACTGTACCTGGCCCCACCGATCAGCAAGGTGGAGCACTTCCCGTGGACCAGCAACCCGGAGATCAAGCCCAGCATTCTGGAGTAGCCTCCAGAGCCGTACCACCTGGAGGAGAGCCCCCAGTTCAGCCTGCCGAGCCGGATGATGGCACTTTGGTAGGTCTTCTCAGGACCTTGATAGCTTCCCAGGATCGTCGAGGAGACGTCTTGCACCAGGTAGTGGCAGATGCTTTGACCAGAGGCAGTCATCCAGTGAACAGCGCGGCCAACAGCTTCAAGCGCTTGAACCCTCCCTTCTTCGACGGCAGCGAAGTATTTAGAGAGAGATTCCAGACGAAGTATTTTGATGTTGTAGCTCGGTACGACCTACAGACGAGATTTACCAACTTGAAGCAAGGAGGCAGAACGGTCAACGGTTATGCATCTGAGTTTTCTAGACTCAGTAGGTTTGCCCCCACCTTGGTGGCAACCGAGTTTGATAGGGCCCAGCGGTTCCAGCAGGGACTGCATTTGGAGATCTTGTTGGAAGTCGAGCAGTTCGAGCACCAGACGTTCGATGCAGTATTGAGAGCGGCTAGGAGGCATGAGTACACCTCCCAGAGGATTGTGGATAGGACCGAAGGTAGGAAGCGGTCCCACAGTCAGATGCACCAATCATCAGCTCCAGCCCCGACAGCTAGAAGTTTGACTATTGGAACTCCGAGGCGGGTGGCCTCAGTGATGTCGATTCAGCATTCGACCCCGACGTACCCACAGCAGCAGAAGCAGAAGCAGACTTCCGCGATGGGATGTTCTCATTGCGGGAAGCCAGGCCATGTGGTGGCGGATTGTCGTAGGGCGCAAGGATTGTGCCTAGCTTGTGGAGCGGCAGATCACAAGATAGGAGCTTGCCCAAATAGGGATAGTTCTTCCTCTTTCAACCTAACCAGTCCATCGTTTAGGAGACCAGCACCTGTGCAGCAGCAGCAGTACCCAAGGCCATTGTTGCCTCAGGCCCAGGCGTTTCATCAGCAGAACCAGTAGCAGTATACCCAAGCCCAAGTGCAGAGCAGACAAAGAGGTTTCCAGCAGAGAGGACCCGCAGCTAGAGGACAAGGTCAGGCCATGATGATGGCTATAGAAGAAGAAGTTGCACCAGGTGAGGTAGTGGCAGGTACTATTCTCGTCAACTCCTTTCCATCATCGATATTATTTGATTCTGGTGCATCGCATTCATTCATGTCTGCACGATTCGCGACACGGATATGATTGGAGCCCGAGTCATTATCAGTAAGGCTTAATATACTTACTGGTAATGGTCTTGTGGGGGTAGATCGAGTATTTTTCTCGTGTCGGATCGTAGTTAGCGGTAGAGAGTTCCCCGCTAGATTCATAGAATTTCCTATGGCAGACTATGATGCAGTCTTAGGTATAGATTGGTTGAGGAACCAGTATGCTAGGATAGACTGCCATGTTGGCAGGGTTATCTTTAGTATTCCATGAGAGCCAAAGTTTTTATTTTCCAGAGGCGCAGTGGAGCCATCTTCTCCAGTATTGCGGATGGCAGTAGCAGCAGTGCAGTTGCCTCGGATAGTTGAAGAGTTTCCTGGTGTCTTCCCAGAAGAGCTTCCAGGGATGCTGCCAGAGCGGGAGATTGAGTTCACTATAGACTTGATCCCCGGGACAGCGCCAGTATCAGAGTGAGTCTACAAGATGGCGCCTTCAGAGTTAGAGATTTTGTACAAGATGATTGAAGAACTCCGGACCAAGGGATTCATTCGTACAAGTAGATCGCCCTGGGGAGCCCCGATGCTTCTTATAAAAAAGAAGGATGGTACGTCCAGGTTATGTGTAGATTATCGTACCTTGAACTCAGTAACAATAAAGAACATATACCCTCTTCCGAGGATAGATGACTTGTTTGATCAACTCAGAGGGGCTTCAGTGTTCTCGAAGATAGACTTGCTATCAGGATACCACCAGATTAGAGTCAGAGAGCAGGACATCCCGAAGACAGCTTTCCGATCTAGGTATGGACATTGGGAGTTCCTTGTTATGCCCTTTGGAGCGACCAATGTGCCGGCAGTATTCATGGACCTCATGAATCGCATTTTTATGCCTTACTTGGATCAATTCGTGATCGTGTTCCTAGATTATATCCTGGTCTACAGTAAGATCGAAGCAGAGCATGAGCAGCATCTCAGAATCGTCCTTCAGACGCTTAGAGAGCATCAGTTGTACGCCAAGTTCAGTAAATGCGAGTTCTGGCTCGATCGCATTTCGTACTTGGTCACATCATTACTCGAGGAGGAGTGGAAGTGGATCCCCAGAAAATTGTGGCTATAGAGTCATGGCCAGTACCCAGCTCAGTGGCAGAAGTTCGCAGCTTCCTTGGATTAGCCGGCTACTACCGGCGATTCGTTTCAAATTTTGCAAGGATTTCAGCGCCGATGACCCAGTTGACCCGCAAGGATATGCAGTTTGCTTGGACAGCAGAGTGTCAGGAATCATTCGAGAAGTTGAAGCGAGGTTTGATAACGGCTCCCATTCTTACACTTCCAGATGGGACCGAAGGATTCACAGTTTATTGCGACGCTTCAGGCAGAGGATTGGGGTGTGTCTTGATGCAGCATGGAAAGGTAATATCTTATGCATCACGTCAACTTCGTGATCATGAGAATAATTACCCGACCCACGACTTAGAACTGGCAGCGGTAGTGTTTGCACTTAAGTTATGGAGGCACTACTTGTACGGAGATAGAGTGGAGATATTTACGGATCACAAGAGCTTGAAGTAAGTTTTCACCCAGAAGGACCTTAATATACGGCAGAGGAGATGGCTTGAGCTATTGGTGGACTACGATATGGATTTGCAGTACCACCTAGGGAAGGCCAACGTTGTAGCAGATACGTTGAACCGGAGTTTATTTCCTGACGGCGCAACCAGAGTTATTGGCAGATTTTCAGAAAATAGGAATTGAAGTGGTCCTTCCTACCAGCGTGGCATTAATGGCCAGTCTACAGGTTCAGTCCAGCATAGTTGAGAGGATCCGGGTGGCGCAGTCTACAGATTTCAAGCTTCAGCGGCTCAGAGCAGAGTATGAGGTGGGAAGAAGACCAGAGTTGTACATTCATGAAGATGGTACACTTCGGCACAACACTCCTTTGTGTACCCAGTGGAGATATCAGACAGGAGGTCATGGCAGAGGCTCACAGCTCGCAGTATTATATTCATCCCGGTGGCACGAAGATATACCGTGATATTCGTCAGCATTTCTGGTGGAATGGCATGAAGAGGGAGATAGCCCGATTTGTCTCTCGGTGTTTGGTTTGCCAACAGGTTAAAGCTGAACATCAGAGGCCCGCTGGACTTCTTCGGCCCTTGCCGATTCCAGAATGGAAGTGGGAGCATGTGACCATAGATTTTGTGAATGGATTGCCTAGATCCCTGGCTGGTCGAGATGCTATTTGGGTTATAGTTGACCGGCTCACGAAGGTAGCTTATTTTCTCCCATTCAGAGTTGGACAGTCAACGACTCAGTTGGCAGAGATGTACCTCAGGCAGATAGTCAGGCTTCACGGTGTGCCAGTCAGTATCACCTCGGACCGAAATTCAAGGTTTACGTTACACTTTTGGCGTAGCCTGCAAGAGAGTTTGGAAACTCGTCTCCAGTTTAGCTCAGCTTATCATCCGCAGACAGATGGTCAGTCGGAGCGTACAATCCAGACTCTTAAAGACATGTTGTGATCTTGTACCCTTGACTTTGGTGGTTCGTGGGAGGATCAACTACACCTGGTGGAGTTCTCGTACAATAATAGCTTCCAGGCCAGCATCCAGATGGCACCATTCGAGGCCCTGTATGGTAGGAAGTGCAGATCCCCGCTAGCTTGGGATGATATTGGAGAGAGGCAGATGCTCGGCCCAGAAATGATTGTCCAGACGGTTGAAGTAGTCAGAAAAGTCAGGGATCATCTTCGAGTTGCCCAAGATCGCCAGCGACATTGGGCCGATGCCCATCGGCGTCCCTTAGAATTTGCTATCGGTGACCATGTATTCCTTAGGATCTCGCCTAACCGCGGCGTCATTCGCTTTGGCGTACGGGGAAAGCTTAGTCCTAGGTATATAGGGCCGTTCGATATCCTAGAGCGAGTAGGAGATGTATCCTATCGTCTTGCTCTTCCGTCGTCGCTAAGTGAGGTACATGATGTATTCCATGTGTCCCAATTACGACGGTACGTCCCGGATCCGAGCCATATCCTAGACCATTCGGAATTGGTTGTTGGTACCAACCTTTCATATGAGGAGAGGCCCGTGTCTATATTGGATCGGAGAGAGAAGATACTCAAGAACAAGACTATTAACTTAGTCTGTGTTGCTTGGGGTCATCATTCTCTAGGTGAGTCAACGTGGGAGCGTGAGGACGACATCCGATCGCGATATCCCGACTTGTTTGACTCTTAAGGTATAATGTCTTCCTTATGCCTTATGCTTTCCATCTCTTGCTTGTATGTATGATTGCTTGATTGCTTGCTTAAGTGTAGCTTATTGGTGATTAGTATAGTTGGCTCTTACACCTCTAAGCATCTTGATTTAAATTCCAAGGACGAAATTCTTTTAAGGTGGGTAGAGTTGTCACCCCCGTTTTCCGTATTTCGTATTTATATTCGTAATTGGATTTTGACAGGTATTTTTTTGGACTTATAAAATTTTGGGTTTTCTCGAAAAATAGGTTTGACATGGCTTGGTTTTATTTTATGGAGAAGGATTGGTTTGGTTTGGTTTAATATGCTTGGAACACCTTAGCCTATGCTCCACCCTCAACACAACACACCCACCCCCATTAAATCCCTACCAACCTTTTCTCTCTCCTCTTTACTTTCCATTAATTTCTATCTCCTTTTTCCTCCTTCCTCCACCAACCTCCATAGGCAAGTGCACCTTGCCACCACATGAGAACCCTATTTTATTTGTTCATTAGTTAGATTAGGCCATGGTGATCAACATTAGAACTTGGCATTTTATAATTTGGAGCTTCCATTTTTCTAGATCTAGGTCTTAACCCTTTTCAAAAATTTTTGGTTTTGATCTATCAAACTTTGATTTTTGCTTATTTTGATGCTTCCATGTGGAAGAGAATTCAATTTTACCCAAGATAGACCTTTGAAAATCAAAATTTGGTTTTGATTTTGCCAAGATATGAAGATTTGAAGTTTTGGTGTTCTTGAGAAGTTTCTCTCAGCCTTGGAGAAGAAGACTCCCCTCGGCATGCGCTCTTTAGCGCAGGACTGACTTGCGCACAGCCCTCTGGGCTGAACTGCGCATCCTTCCATTGGCCATGCGCTATCGGCGCATGCGCACTTGGCCCTCTGCGCCATCGGCACATGCGCACTTGGCCCTCTGCGCCATCGGCTCATGCGCACTTGGCCCCATGCGCCATTGGCCCATGCGTCCTTGGCCCCCGGCGCACTTGACCCCTGCGCCATTCACTCCTGGCGCACTTGACCCCTGCACCCTTGGTCCCCGACGCACTTGACCCCTGCGCCATTCACCCCTGGCGCACTTGACCCCTGCGCCATTGGTCCCCGGCGCACTTGACCCCTGCGCCATTCATCTCTTGGCACATTTGGCCCCTGTGCCATCCACCCTTGCGCAACCCACTTGCCCATGATGGTTTGGTTTATTTTTTTAACTTGGCTTCTCTTTTGTGGATTGGGTTTCGAGATCTTGTTTCACACAGCACGACTATCTTGACCCAACACAACCTGGCACGATTTTTAGTATTTGCTATGACTAGTACGACTTTCGTGGTTTTCTGTGATTTATGATCCTGATACTCCTGATAATGACCCGATGGGGTGCATTCTTGACTTGTAACCTGATAACTTGATAGTGGCCCATGGCGGCGCACTCTTGACTTGTAACTTGTAACTTGACTTGACTTAGCTTGTAACTTGTAACCTGACTTGACTTGATGATGTTGCGACGGCTAACTTGACTCTTGTAACTTGACTGACACCGTGGGTGTTCCTGCTTGCTTGCTTGTAAAATCCACCTGTCTTGTCTTGCATCATGTCTAGGACGTGACTCCCTGGTTCCCACGGTCAGGGATTTATACTGAATATGGATTAGGCTAATGACTAGATCTAACTATAGTTCATGGAGAATTTCCAGTCACAGGCAATCTCATTATCTGGGCACCTTAATTGGACTTGTAGCTTGCCGACGAGTAGAGCACATTTCCAGCACACTGTCATGTGTTGCACTCTCTAAGTCACCTAAGGGTATATCGTCTCCTGGACGATGTACCAAACCATACTCTCAACCCGCGGAAGGATAACTGGATAGTCTGCAGGGCTTGGGACTGGGAAATTCTCACTTGTATCTTGTTAGTAATTAGGCTTGTGATAACCCTAGTTAGTTAAAGTAGTAAGCCGTAGTAATTGTTTGGCCGCTTGTGATTGTATGTTGTCTAGCCCTGTCTAAGTCTGGTCTAGTCCCTGTACTTGGCACTCCTGTACATGATTGTTTTACTTATCTTAATAATAAATGGGTAGAGACAGAGTGCTATTCAGGCGACGGGTTACAACCCCGGTCTTTGTTTGGTTTACGGGTTGTAACCTGGTTTTCGGAATGGTTCCACGTCCCTAATCGTTTATTGCCCTGTTGTTCTCTTTACTTACTTGTATTTTTCTTCCATTTTAATATGTTCTGATATGCTGGCTTTTGTTCTTATTTCGTGGCCTCCCTTGTGGCACTTGCTCTTTCTGGGGTTTGACCCAGCTGGTTTTGTGTGGCCAGATTTCGGAGCAGCACCCGAGGATCTACCGAACCTCCAGCCCGATGGTGGCGACTAGAAGGAACCCGGGCTACGAGTGGGTTTTCTATTTTGTTTCGCCCACTCTATTGTAAAATTATTCTTTTGAGGCATTTAGCCGACGAGCACCTGTTAGCTCGATGCACATTTATTTACTGTCTGCCTACGGGCTGTAAACATGATTAACACATCCTAGGGTTGATCATGTATGACTAAACTCTTTCTAGTCCTCGCATTTTGTACGACTTGCTTCATGATCAGCTGATATGTAATATTTGGGACGCCTTTTATTGTATATTTGGTGGTCAAACATCTTATAACTATATTACTTGTTTGAGATTGAGACAATAGGCTTGACCTTAAGAGACCGTTGGCTTGTAGTAAACCCTCATATCTAGACAGCCGTGACCGTATAGCGAGATGGTCTTCGTTTCAATATACGTAGCTGGCTATGTTTGCCCCCGCTCTCCAGTATTCTGGTTCTGGGGCGTGATAGAGTTTAACGGGGTGTTGATTTGCACAACATCAAATGAAGTGTGGAAACTTCTCGAGGTAACCTACGAAGGAACAACACAAGTCAATGAGTCAAAGATCAGTAGACTTACTCAAGAGTATGTGGCGTTCAAGATGAAGCCAAATGAATCCGTTACTCAGATGTTTACGAAATTCTTAGATATTGTAAATCCTTTGTCTTCATTAGGCAAGGAATACAATAACCATGAGAAGATTCGCAAACTTCTACGAGCTCTCATAAAGAACTGGATTCCAAAGGCTACAACAATCATTGAAGGAAACGACCTCTCAACAATGTTTCTGGAAACACTCATGGGTAAGCTACTCACTCACGAGTTGGAACTTCAAGACTTTGAAGATGCTACACCAAAAAAGAAGTCAGAGAAGTCGATCGCTTTCAAGGCTCAACATAGAAGAACTGTAGAAATGATTCTGACGATAGCGACTCTGACTCTGAAGATCAAGCTCTTCTGGTAAGAAAATTTAAGAAGTTCATGAGGTTCAACAGAAGAACGAAAGACAGCAACAACAACAACAACGAAGAAGATCCTATTTGCTACGGATGTAAGAAGAAATGACATATGAAGAAAGATTATCCAACGGCATCATCATCAGCAAGAAAAAGTAGCAAATATGACAAAGGCTACCTGAAGAGATCTACATCAAGGAAGTACACCAATACAAGCATATGGCATGAGAGCAAAGCCAGCGACTCAGAAGACGAACAATCGGATGATGCTGCAAATGTATGCTTGATGGCTTGCGATCATGTAACCACTAATACTTTGTTTGATCCTTATGATGATTTCACCTTTGAGCAACTATAGGAGGCTTTCAGTGACCTGTTAAATGCCTACAAGAAATTGTATAGTAAATATGAAACCTCTAAGAAGGTACTTAAAGAGTACAAATGTGAGATAGGAAGATTTATCGAACAATTAGCTGATGTTAAAAATAATGATTCTTCTGTTAAGTCTGGTGAGATCTCTTCTATTAAGCTGTTGTTATACGAGACTATCAAGTTATCCGAAGAAAAAGGCCAAACTATCATCCAGCTAAAGGAAGACCTATCTAAGGAGAGAATGAATCTCCAGTGTGTACAAGTCAGAATGGAAACACTTACATCTGACTATACTAGATTATATGACACCTCCAAAAAGTTAGAAATTAGTTTAGAAAAACGGCCTGAAGTTGCTGCTTCCTATTCTAACACGTGTCAATTACCGAATCATCGGAATACACCTAAACCAAACATGGTCAGACCAAACCATACCAAACCAATGCCCAAGAAGACTAATAGGCATGCATTTTTCTATACTAGAAAACCCAAACCTACCAATCATGCACCTCACACTACTTTTAACACTCAACATGCAAAATGCCATTATTGTGGCCTCATTGGCCATATATCCTCTGCTTGTAGAATCAGAAAGTTAATATATTTAAATATTTATGCATGGATACCAAAGACTAACATATCAGGACCCTACAAGAAATGGGTACCAAGAGTTTTATCTGCAAACTATTTTGTAGGTGGAATGCCCTTCACATGCTAAAAGGGGTTGGATCCTCGACATCGATTGCTCACGGCACATGACCGGTGATGCATCATTATTCGCAACACTGTCGAAGAAGAATATATAAGGATACGTCTCCTTCGGTAATAATTTAAGAGGGTACATAATCGGTATCGGTGACATTGGTAAGGCTCCCTATCTTGTGGTTAAAGATGTATGTCTAGTTACCGAGTTAAAACATAGTATGCTCAGCATAAGCCATTTAGCTGATCACGATTATGGCATTAACTTCGTCATAGACAAATGTACTATAGTTGATAGCTTAACTGGTGTCACTACCACATTTCTAGTGTGAGGGTATTTTTGACATTTTTGGGGTAATTTAAATTTATTAGAATTTATTTGAATTTTTGGAAATTTTTTAGGAATTATTTTGGAATTGTTTGGACTAGATTGATTTTGACTAGTGTTGACCCTTGTAGACCAACATAGGAGCTAACCCTAGTTAGTATGGACTTTGTTAGGTTATGTGACTCTAGTCTAACCTAGCTTGACTTAAGTTAGTGGTAATTAGTTCATTAGAATTAAATTGAGAAATTAGGAATTTAATGGTTTGAGAAATGGTTTGTGACTTCACAAGTCATTTTATGACTTAACCTTATAGGACTAGCCACCTAGTGCAAACCCTAGTCTAGTCTATCATGGCCGACTACCTTAGCTAACCTAGGGATTCCTCCACTATATAATCTCTCCTAAAATCTAGGGCTAGCCTCTTCTTTAGGAATTTATTTCAAGAGAAGAAAGAGGTGAGTCTCCATGTTCAAAAACCCATAGAAAATCTATTTTTAATCCTTTTTCCCCCAAACAAGTTGCATTGGATCCTAATATTACTATTCTTGCTGCTATTGGAGTTTTATTTCAGTTTGAGGTTGTTTTGATTGGATTGGGATATCAAGAGAAGAGCTATACAAAGGGGATTTTTCTTGAAAGTTCATCCATAGGTAACTTTCTCATTTCTTCATGAAACTTCGATTTCTTTTCATGATTAGGAAGCCTTAGGGTCCCCTAAGTGTCTGCATTGGTGTTGTGTCCTATTTCGTAAGTTTCGTGTCCATTTGGACACGTATCAGGACACGTATCAGAGGTGGTCCTTAGGTGTTTGTTGAAATGCCACAAAGGGCATTTCGATTTCATTTGTGAAATATTTTTGAATAGGAAATTAAGTTTTATCATTGCTTATTGATTTCTATTCTTCTGTGGTGGTTATTATGTCGGCTTGTGTCGATTTCGACGCGTGGACACGCGTGGAAACGCGCACGCGCTCTCGGGATTGGATCCCCTGGTCTTCGGGGGGTCTGAAGGACACGACACGCAACCAGGACACGTGAAACTTGACACGAGCCATGGGGCACTAACTGACATACCACGTGTCAAGTTTTACGTGCCCACGTGGCGTGTCGGGAGAGAAATCTCCGTCGTACGGGGATTTTCCTGACATTGCGTACAGTTTTTCCCCCCACTGATACGACTCTCGTATCCGACACTGACACAAAGTGGACACAGGCCAGTTGGCCTATGAGATAGCCCTATAGGTGGGCTATCTATGTGAGTGACCACGAGACACTGTTGTGTCCTGTGTCGTGTGCACGACACGAGTGCACGTGTGCACGAGGCAGTGCACTGGACAGTGCACTGTTGTGTCTGATATTAGGTTTTCTTTGTATTGGACACGTTTGTGTTGTATGTATGGACACATGATGGACCCTGGGACACGTACACAGCATGTAATTATGATACCAACCTTTTAAATCACATTTCAAGTGCATTTTCAATTAAATTGTATATCATTTCCCATTTAACTGATACCAGGAAATTATCAATAAATTCTATTTTTGATTTCGATTCTGTACACCTAGTTTAACCTATTAATCACTGTTAAATGCATGTTTTAAAAGCTCTAATCTATTCTCCTCTATGTAATCTAATTGCGGTTAAGTTTGTGTAGTGATTGGTGGGTTTTTGATTTCAATTTGGCCTGTGACAGTATAAACTGAGCTTCTCAGTTTTATGACCATAATTTGTTTTCCTATTCCTGTGCAGTTAGGTGAACTGAACTTTAGATTAGCTTTTGATATTCAAATCTGAGAATAGGTTCCATATACTAGGTAATGTAGTTGGGTTGTGGTTGAGCATGAGTACTTTGATTGGGTTATGTTTGATAGTTCAAAACTGGGAATTGGTTCCATAACTGAAAACCTGAGATTATCACCTAACTGAGTGGATGAATTGATTTCCTTTTCTTCCTAATTCTTGGGTTTAACGGTGGGACTGTTTTGGTGATGAGATGGTTTCCTTCCTTCCCATTCCTGTACACCCTCACTCTTGTCACACTCACTCTCTCTAACACACACTGTTTACTGTTTTTATATCATTGACTCACACACACTAGTGTATCACACTCACACTCTACATAATTCATACACACATCAATCTCCTATGCCACTATTTTTTCCCACCTTTATGTACTGTCATTGGCTCCCTGTTCACTGTACACAGGTTCATTCCATCACACATTCTTAACAGTCCAGTTTTGGACTGAGATGTTAGCTTTTCATGCATATACATACAGAGTTGGCTAAGGTTCACACATCACTCCTCTCCTATATCCCTCTTTTCATCCTATAGACCTAATGTATATTATGCATATAGATATATAATGTAATGTATCTAATTTGTATGTGTATCTAATTTATAGAGTATGTTATGTATATATGTAGGCATCATATATATTATAATATGTGTGTGTGTGTGTGTGCTATTATATATATATATATATATATATATATATATATATATATATATATATATTATATGTATGAATGGTATACATATAGGTAGCCATGTGTATAAATACATATATGTGTTTTGTGATCTCCAGGTGTAGGCCTAGATGCAATATAGGGTGTGTGATGTTGGTTTTGATTTGTGTTGTATAGGTTGTGTATGGACTTGGTGTACTAGCATAGGCTAGTTTAGCCTTGATTAGACTTGTATGGACTAGTTAGACCTAGAATGACTTGTTTGACCTAGTTTAGACTTGTTAGACCTAGTTTGACCATAGTTGACCAAGTTTGACTTCTAGGGTTGACCAGAGTTGACCAAGAGTTGACTTTGGTCTAAATTGACCTAGAATCATGTAGAGTGCATAGTAGAACTTCATTTTACCATTTTGGACTTGTTGTGACTTATGCTGTTCTGATTAGGAGCCAGACACCACTCCTCAGACAGTACTTTCATATTGGACACTCAGATACCAGGCGAGTACATTCTCTGATCATTTTATATCATGCTTAAAATTATTTCCTGCATTAAATTACTTTACTTGTACTGTCACGTTGGTCACACGGATTGGTACTATATGGATCCCTTCTTGAGATGTTATCCTTAGGGAGCATCGGGTACTACATGTTCTCCGCGTTTTACTTACATGGCGTATCACTATGCTTTACTGGTTCTTTGATCACTTGTGACATATACTCTTATGATCACAGAGTCTCCTAGAATCTCTTATCTCATTTACTGGGTATCCTAGAATCTCCTAGAATCCCCATTTATGGGACATCCATATATCACCCTTCGGGGGCCTTTGTATGGAATCATAACATAACCTGGCTGGATCCTTGTGTATTGATTGGGGGTACTGGGAAGTAGAAATAGACATGTGAATACTATCCAAGTAGTGTAGTATCAGAATCTCTTCCATAGTGTAGCATCAGAATCTTCTATGCCATTTACATGTCTATATTGTACTCTGACTCACTAGCCATATGTTAGTTCTCTATTTATAGTAGATATTTCTATTACAGCTTTCTTTTTCTGTTTATATACTGCATTTCTTTCAGTACTTGTATCTTACTTTACTGCATGATTATATCTTCTAACCTGCTATGAACTGTTGAGATGTACTGTACTCGCTCCTGTCCTGACTGGACCTGTTAAAAATATTACAGAGGACGAGGAGGAGGCTGGTCTGGATACTTACTACGGGGCAGCCTTAGATGACACTTGTGAGCTGGACCCTCAGGAAGACCCAGCTCTAGCTGAGGATATCACCCCCATTGCCTAGACTAGATTAGATAGGCTTATCTTCTTTTATGTAGTCAGGAGACATGTTTAGCTAGATTTTATTCTGAGTTGTTGAGTTGTATATATTCTTTCAATCAGTATCTGAGACCATGTACTTCTGGATTTTTGCTGGGATTATCTTAGACTACTTTATCATCTATTTGTTTCCTTGAGTTCTATTTCATATCGTGCTATCTCTTCCTTAGTTGTGATTGAGTTTATTACTGCTATGTCACCCCCACTCGGGGAGTATAAACTGTTTAGAGATATATTGTTAGATGTATGTTGACCTAGGACAGCGTTCTACCACCGACACTGCGACGTAGGCTGGGCGTTGTTACGTTCTCGTACCCTCACAGTGGGTACGGGTCATGACACGTTTTTAGTGGTAGCCCATGCAGTACTATACTAGAAGTGTAGTGGTATTCGAATTAGAGTATCACTACAGCCTGCAGTAGGATATAGGACATTAATTTTAAGGTACTCAATCACTTTAGAAAAATTTCTTTTATTGCCATCTAAATCCTTTTTGTCAGCTGATCCTTTGAATTATAATTGTCCGCCTTTGTTATTTCGCTTCTTTCTCAGAAATTGATACTCTTGTTTGTCTATCTTCGGGATGGTAGAGACTCGATCGCAGTGTACCATTCATGGGATGCTATAGAGGGGACTGCTACCTCTCAGCTAGTACAGTGAGGCCAGGGGACTGCAGCTCCTGCCACCTCTGCTCGTATTGAGACCTCGGCAGTAGCAGCAGGGGGTATGCCTCCATCGGCTCGGAGGCAGGTCCCAGTCATCGCAGAGGAGCCTTTCCAGCAGCCACCGCCTACAGGATACGTGGATGCAGCGCAGATGTTCGCGTACTTCCAGCAGTTCATGGATAGGCAACAGGCTCGACAGGACAGGGGCATGGAGTTGGCCCTTACGACGGTTGTAGCTCGACCAGTGGTTCAGCAGCCGAGGACTCCGGGGATCGAGCAGTTTCAGAAGATGAGCCCCAGAGACTTTCTGGAAACCGAGGGGATCCTATATGCCGATGAGTGGATCGAGCATATAGAGGAGATCTTTCGCTTGGCCAGGATACCAGCAGATCTTCAGATCGAGGACGCAGCTAGCCGGATGCGAGATCTCGCTCGCACCTGGTATCAGTCAGACCCCAGGATGGGGGTACCTGGGCAGACTTGAGAGCAGTTCAAGGGCTTCTTCAAGAAGAAGTTCTTTCCAGATTCAGCACTCAGAGCCTTGGAGTCGCAGTTCGAGAGCCTAGTCCACGGGAGCCTTTCAGTAGAGGAGTACGTCGGGGAGTTTGGCCACCTCGGCAGGTTTATAGAGGGCTTGAGCGAGACGGCGAAGGCCCAGAGGTTCCGAAAGGGTCTAGTCAAGGAGGTCAAGTCCTTGACCAAGGGCAACCGGGATGCTACGTTCGAGGAGATCTTGACAGGTGTCTTGTTATGATCTTGAGCTTAGGCTCAAGAGGAGGAGAGACCCAGTTGGAGGCAGCAGCAACAGGGGCCAGGCTAAGAGGCCCCATTTTCAGCACCAGCAGCTGAGACAGTTTCAGCCGCAGCCGATCCAGCAGAGGCCAGTTCACCAGCAGCAACAGCCGAGGCAGCAGCAGTAGGGTCAGAAATATGATGGTACTTGTGTCTACTGCAAGAAGCCTGGGCACGTCTTCAATGAGTGCCGGAAGAGGCTGGGCCAGTGCCTGGTGTGTGGCTCAGCAGACCACCAGATGAGGGAGTGCCGCATGGGACGAGCAGCCCAGGGAGCAGCAGTCAGAGCTCCAGCAGGCCAGCATAGGGGACCAGCCCTGCCGACGTAGCAGCAGAGGTTCGTCCAGCACCAGCAGCAGACCAGGGGAGGCCAGCAGGGGAGAGCTTTCGCCATGGCAGCTGGAGATACAGAGGTGATAGGAGAGCTGATTGCAGGTTCGATTCTCCTCGACTCCATTCCAGCTTTTGTATTATTCGATTTTGGTGCTTCATATAGCTTCATATAAGTATCTTTTACGATTAGACACGGTATTATAGCTGAATTATTGCCTAGGACTTACAAGATCATGACCGGGGGTGGCATTATCCTCGTGAGTGATGTTTGTAAGGGTCGGAGAGTAGTTTTGGGAGACCGTTAGTTGGAGGTGAGCCTGCTCGTAATGCTATTGCCGAACTACGATATAGTACTAGGCATGTATTGGTTGAGCAGGCACCACACCAGCATTGATTGCAGAGGGGGTAGAGTTCTCTTCAGAGCGCCGGGGGAGCCAGAGTTCGAGTACTTCAGACGTCAGGCAGAGCAGAGCAACAGAGTCTTCTGTGGAGTCTCGGTCGAGGAGCAGGCGATTCCACACCCCTTGATAGCAGAGTATATGGATGTCTTCCCAGAGGAGTTGCCAAGATTGCCACCAGACAGAGACATAGAGTTCTCGATAGACTTGGTTCCAGGAGCGGAACCCATCTCTCGGCATGTCTATCGGGTGAACAACAGCGAGCTGGTGGAGCTGAACAAGCAGGTGGATGAGCTACAGGACAAGGGCTTCATTCGCTCGAGTTCGTCGCCATGGGGTGCACCAGTGCTGTTTATGCCGAAGAAGGATGGTCAGTATGCATGTGTATTGACTATAGGGCACTCAACAACCTCACGATCAAGAACAAATACCCACTGCCGCGGATCGACGATCTATTTGACCAGTTGAGCGAAGCTCGGGTATTTTCCAAGATTGATCTGAGGTCGAGATATCACCAGGTGAAGGTAAAGAGGGAGGATATTCCTAAGACCGCTTTCAGGACGCGGTACGGGCAGTTTGAGTTTTTGGTTATGCCGTTTGGGCTAACCAATGCGCCAGCAGTGTTTATGAACCTTATGAATAAGGTGTTCCACCAGTATCTGTATCAGTTTGTGGTAGTATTTATTGACAATATATTGGTATATTCCAAGACTAAGGAGGAGCACGAGAAGCATTTGAGGATCGTGCTGGAGACTCTCAAAAAGGAGCAGCTTTACGGAAAGCTCTCTAAGTGTGAGTTCCTCTTGGACCGGGTGGACTTCTTAGGGCATGTGGTGACTGGAGATGGTATCTCAGTTGACCCCAATAAGATTGTAGCAGTTGAGGCATGGGCAGCGCCGACTTCAGTTGCAGAGATCAGGAGTATCATGGGGCTGGCAGGATATTATCGGAGATTTGTGCAGGATTTCTCCCGGGCTGCAGAGCCATTGACTCGGTTGACCCGGAAGGATACTGAGTTCGTTTAGTCAGAGGAGTGTCAGGCAGCTTTTGATGAGTTGAAGAAGCGGCTTACGACAGCTCCGATTCTGACATTGTCTTCAGGATCAAGTGGTTTTACTATTTATAGTGATGCTTCAGGGAAAGGGCTGGGTTACGTCTTGCAGCAGCATGGAAAGGTGATTGCCTATGCTTCCAGGCAATTACGTCCCCATAAGAAGAATTACCCTACCCACGACCTGGAGCTGGCAGCAGTGATATTTGCTATAAAGCTGTGGAAGCATTATCTGTATGGTGAGAGGGTGGAGATCTTCACAGATCACAAGAGCTTAAAGTATGTGTTCACTCAAAAAGAGTTGAATATGAGACAACGCAGATGGCTAGAGTTGATGGAGGATTTTGACATCCTACTTCAGTATCACTCGGGGAAGGCCAACGTGGTTGCCGATGCCTTGAGTAGATATCCGACATCCATGTGTTTGACCATGGATCGGTATTTGCTTGCAGACTTGGAGAGCCTTGAGATTGAGGTGATCGTGCCCGGAGTGCAGATGCAGTTATAGGGGATGCAGATTCAGTCGGACTTGGTGGAGAGGATCAAGTCGGCACAGTTTGAGGACGTTGCTCTGCGGTGTCTCCGAGAGCAGGTTCGAGCAGGATTGCTGGAGGACGAGTTTTCTCTTGCAGAGGATGGTGCCTTGAGGTGCGGTTCCAGATTATGTGTGCCCAGCGAAGATCTCAGGGAGCAGGTTATGCAGGAGGCCCACAGATCCCAGTACTCTTTACACCCGGGTGCCAACAAGATGTACCAAGATTTGCGGGAGCATGTTTGGTGGTCAGGGATGAAACAGGAGGTGGCTCGCTTCGTGGCTAGGTGCTTGGTCTGTCAGCAGGTCAAGGCAGAGAGACAGAGGCCCGGTGGATTGTTGCAGTCGCTGCCCATTTTCGAGTGAAAATGGGAGCATATCACTATGGACTTCATTTTAGGATTGCTGTGTACTCCAGGAGGGAAAGACGAGATTTGGGTCATCGTTGACAGGTTGACCAAATTGGCCCACTTCTTGCCATTCAAGGTGGGTACGTCTACAGAGAGGCTGGCGGAGATGTATATGCGGCAGATAGTCAGGATTCACGGAGTTCTGGTCAGCATCATCTCAGATCGGGATAGCCGTTTTACTTCCCATTTTTGGAGGAGTCTACAGACCAGCTTGGGCACTCAGCTCAAGTTTAGTACTGCATACCACCCCCAGACGGACGGACAGTCAGAGCGGACTATTCAGACACTTGAGGATATGCTGCGGACGTGCGTCCTGGACTTTGGAGGTTCCTGGAAGGATCATCTTCATTTGGTGGAGTTTGCCTACAACAATAGTTTCCAGGCCAACATTGAGATGTCACCTTTCGAGGCTCTGTACGGGCGTAGGTGCCGTACACCCTTATCTTGGGATGATGTTGGTGAGCGAGCTTTACTGGGGCCAGAGATGGTTGTTGATGCAGCCGAGAAGGTGAAGCTCATCAGGGACAGACTTCGCATGGCGCAGGACAGACATCGGCACTGGGCCGATAGCCACCGGAGGTCGTTGGAGTTTGAGGTACAGATTAGAGTAGGATTAGATTTAGGTTTGTTTGTTTGTGATTTTTGATCATGTTTGTTTATTATATTAATTGTGACCTTGCTTGTGATTAGGTCGGAGACCAGGTTTTCTTGAGGATATCTCCGACTCGTGGTACGAAATATTTTGGTGGAGGCGGGAAGCTTAGCCCACACTTCATCGGCCCTTTCGTTATCAGTGGGAGAGTCGGTAACGTTGCATACAGGCTAGACTTACCGTCTGTGCTAGTGGGGGTCCACAACGTATTTTATGTATCACAGTTGAGACGGTACGTGGCTGACCCTAGCCATGTGCTCGATCATTCAGAGATAGAGGTTGGGCCTTCTCTCAGCTATCCAGAGCAGCCAGTGGAGATTCTGGATCGACGGGAGAATGTTCTAAGGAACCAGGTGATACCCTTGGTACGCGTCACATGGAGGCATCATTCTCCAGGAGAGTCTACCTGGGAGCGGGAGGATGAGATGCGCGAGCGCTACCCTTATCTTTTTGGACCGTGAGGTATACCTTCTATCCTTCTCATCAGTTGTATTTCGCCTTTCAATTTCGAGGACGAAATTCTTTTAAGGAGAATAGATTTGTCACTACCACATTTCTAGTGTGAGGGTATTTTTGACATTTTTGGGGTAATTTAAATTTATTAGAATTTATTTGAATTTTTGGGAATTTTTTTTGGAATTATTTTGGAATTGTTTGGACTAGATTGATTTTGACTAGTGTTGACCCTTGTAGACCAACATAGGAGCTAACCCTAGTTAGTATAAACTTGGTTAGGTTATGTGACTCTAGTCTAACCTAGCTTGACTTAAGTTAGTGGTAATTAGTTCATTAGAATTAAATTGAGGAATTAGGAATTTAATGGTTTGAGAAATGGTTTGTGATTTCACAAGTCATTTTATGACTTAACCTTATAGGACTAGCCACCTAGTATAAACCCTAGTCTAGTCCATCATGGCCGGCCACCTTAGCTAACCTAGGGATTCCCCCACTATATAATCTCTCCTAAAATCTAGGGCTAGCCTCTTCTTTAGGAATTTATTTCAAGAGAAGAAAGAGGTGAGTCTCCATGTTCAAAAACCCATAGAAAATCTATTTTTGATCCTTTTTCCCCAAACAAGTTGCATTGGATCCTAATATTACTGTTCTTGCTGCTACTGGAGTTTTATTTCAGTTTGAGGTTGTTTTGATTGGATTGGGATATCAAGAGAAGAGCTATACAAAGGGGATTTTTCTTGAAAGTTCATCCATAGGTAACTTTCTCATTTCTCCATAAAACTTCGATTTCTTTTCATGGTTAGGAAGCCCTTGGGGTCCCCTAAGTGTCTTCATTGGTGTCGTGTCGGGTTTCGTAAGTTTCGTGTCCATTTGGACATGTATCAGTACCACAAAGGGCATTTCGATTTCATTTGTACAATATTTTTGAATAGGAAATTAAGTTTTATCATTGCTTACTGATTTCTATTCTTCTGTGGTGGTTATTGTGTCGGCTTGTGTCAATTTCGACGCGTGGACACGCGCGCGCGCTCGGGATTGGATCCCCTGCTGTTCGGGGGGTCTGGAGGACACGACACGCAACCAAGACACGTGAAACTTGACACGCGCCATGGGGAACTGTGTCAAGTCTCATGTGCCCATGTGGCGTGTCGGGGGAGAAATCTCCGTTGCACGGAGATTTTTCTGACACTGCGTACAGTTTTTCCCCCCACTGATACGACTCTCGTATCCGATACTGACACGAAGTGGACACTGGCCAGTTGGCCTATGAGATAGCCCTATAGGTGGGCTATCTATGTGAGTGACCACGAGACACTGTTGTGTCATGTGTCGTGTGCACGACACGAGTGCACGTGTGCACGAGGCAGTGCACTGGACAGTGCACTGTTGTGTCTGATATTGGGTTTTCTTTGTATTGGACACATTTGTGTCGTATGTATGGACACGTGATGGACCCTGGGACACGTACACAGCATGTAATTATGTTACCAACCTTTTAAATCACATTTCAAGTGCATTTTCAATTAAATTGTATGTTATTTCCTATTTAACTGATACCAGGAAATTATCAGTAAATTCCAGTTTTTGATTTCGATTCTGTACACCTATTTTAACCTATTAATCACTGTTAAATGCATTTTAAAAGCTCTAATCTATTCTCCTCTATGTAATCTAATTGTGGTTAAGTTTATGTAGTGATTGGTGGATTTTTTATTTCAATTTGGCCTGTGACAGTGTAAACTGAGCTTCTCAGTTTTATGACCTTAATTTGGTTTCCTATTCCTGTGCAGTTAGGTGAACTGAACTTTAGATTAGCTTTTGATATTCAAATCTGAGAATAGGTTCCATATATTAGGTAATATAGTTGGGTTGTGGTTGAGCATGTACTTTGATTGGGTTATGTTTGATAGTTCAAAACTGGGAATTGGTTCCATGACTGAAAACCAGAGATTATCACCTAACTGAGTGGATGAATTGATTTCCTTTTCTTCCTAATTCCTGGGTATAACTGTGGGACTATTTTGGTGATGAGATGGTTTCCTTCCTTCCCATTTCTGTACACCCTCACTCTTGTCACACTCACTCTCTCTAACACACACTGTTTACTGTTTTTATATCATTGACTCACACACACTAGTGTATCACACTCACACTCCACATAATTCATACACACATCAATCTCCTATGCCACTATTTTTTTCCCACCTTTATGTACTGTCATTGGCTCCCTGTTCACTGTACACAGGTTCATTCCTTCACACATTCTTAACAGTCCAGTTTTGGACTGAGATGTTAGCTTTTCATGCATACACACACAGAGTTGGCTAAGGTTCACACATCACTCCTCTCCTATATCGCTCTTTTCATCCTATAGACCTAATGTATATTATGCATATAGATATATAATGTAATGTATCTAATTTGTATGTGTATCTAATTTATAGAGTATATTATGTATATATGTAGGCATCATATATATTATAATATGTGTGTGTGTGCTATTAGATATATATTATATATGTATGAATGGTATAAATATAGGTAGCCATGTGTATAAATACATATATGTGTTATGTGATCTCTAGGTGTAGGCTTAGATGCAATATAGGGTGTGTGATGTTGGTTTTGATTTGTGTTGTATAGGTTGTGTATGGACTTGGTGTACTAGCATAGGCTAGTTTAGCCTTGATTAGACTTGTATGGACTAGTTAGACCTAGAATGACTTATTTGACCTAGTTTAGACTTGTTAGACCTAGTTTGACCATAGTTGACCAAGTTTGACTTCTAGGGTTGACCAGAGTTAACCAAGAGTTGACTTTGGCCTAGATTGACCTAGAATCATGTAGAGTGCATAGTAGAACTTCATTTTACCATTTTGGACTTGTTGTGACTTGTGCTGTTCTGATTAGGAGCCAGACACCACTCCTCAGACAGTACTTTCATATTGGACACTCAGATACCAGGCGAGTACATTCTCTGATCATTTTATATCCTGCTTAGAATTATTTCCTGTATTAAATTACTTTACTTGTACTGTCACGTTGGTCACACGAATTGGTACTATACGGATCCCTTCTTGAGATGTTATCCTTAGGGAGCATCGGGTACTACATGTTCTGTGCGTTTCACTTACATGGCGTATCACTATGCATTACTGGTTCTTTGATCACTTGTGACATATACTCTTATGATCACAGAGTCTCCTAGAATCTCTTATTCCATTTACTGGGTATCCTAGAATCTCCTAGATTTCCTATTTATGGGACATCCATGTATCACCCTTGGGGGCCTTTGCATGGAATCATAACATAACCTGGCTGGATCCATGTGTATTGATTGGGGGTACGGGGGAGTAGAAATAGACATGTGAATACTATCCAAGTAGTGTAGTATCAGAATCTCTTCCATAGTGTAGCATCAGAATCTCCTATGCCATTTACATGTTTATATTGTACTCTGACTCACTAGCCACATGTTAGTTCTCTATTTATAGTAGATATTTTTATTACAGCTTTCTCTCTCTGTTTACATACTGTATTTCTTTCAGTACTTGTATCTTACTTTACTGCATGATTATATCTTCTAACCTGCTATGAACTGTTGAGATGTACTGTACTCGCTCCTGTCCTGACTGGACCTGTTAAAAATATTACAGAGGACGAGGAGGAGGCTGGTCTGGATACTTACTATGGGGTAGCCTTAGATGACACTTGCGAGCTGGACCCTCAGGAGGACCCAGCTCTAGCTGAGGATATCACCCCCATTGCCTAGACTAGATTAGTTAGGCTTATCTTCTTTTATGTAGTCTTGAGACATGTTTAGCTAGACTTTATTCTGAGTTGTTGAGTTGTATATATTCTCTCATTCAGTATCTGAGACCATGTACTTCTGGATTTTTGCTGGGATTATCTTAGACTACTTTATCATCTATTTGTTTCTTTGAGTTCTATTTCATACCGTGCTATCTCTTCCTTAGTTGTGATTGAGTTTATTACTGCTATCTCACCCCCACTCGCGGAGTATAAACTGTTTAGAGATATATTGTTAGATGTATATTGACCTAGGACAGCGTTCTACCGCCGACGCTGCAGCGTAGGCTGGGCGTTGTTACGTTCTCGTACCCTCACAGTGGGTGTGGGTCGTGACAACTGGTAGTACTATCTTTAAAGGTATCAGGGAAGATAATATATATGTTTTCTATCTATTAGAAGAAGCTAACAAAGCAGGTAGATGCTTGATGACCAAGAGCATTGAGAGTCAACTATGGCATATGAGACTCGGTCATGCAAACATAGACACAATTTCAAAACTATCCACAAAGAAGTTGGTACGTGACTTACCAGATATATCTTTCAATAAGGATACGGTATGTAGCGAATGTGAAAAGAACAAAGCTACCCGATCCGCCTTTAAGTCCAAGAACGCTGTAAGTACTACTAGACCTCTACAATTATTGCATATGGACTTATTTGGACCCAGTAGAATTGCTAGTCTAGGTGGTAAGTTATATGCATTTGTCATTGTAGATGATTTCTCTAGATATACATGGATATATTTTCTTGCATGCAAGAACGATGCTTTGTCAGAATTCGTCATCTTTTGTAAGAAAGTACAGAATAAAAAAGGTTTCATGATTACTCGCATTCGTAGTGATCATGGTGGCAAATTTAAGAATGCAGAGTTCAACCAAATCTGTGACACACACTATTATTTGCATGAGTTTTCCTGTCCTAGGACTCCACAACAAAATGGAGTTGTGGAACGTAAGAACATGACTCTATCTGAAATGGCTAGAGTAATATTGAATCAGTTTAGTCTACCAAAATACTTTTAGGATGAAGCTGTTAATACATCGTGCTATATTCTCAATAGGGTTCTGATTCGACCTATATCGAAGAAGACTCCCTATGAGTTATGGTTTGATAGAACACCCACTGTTTCATATTTCAAGATATTTGGTTGTAAATACTTTATTCTTAATACTAAAAACAACCTGAGTAAATTTGATGAAAAGGCCGATGAAGGTATCTTTTTAGGTTATGCGGCAAAGAGCAAAGGGTACTGAGTCTTCAATAAGAGAACCATGATCATCGAAGAATCAATTAATATCAAGTTTGATGAACTAAATCAACATTCAGACGATGACGATAAAGAAGACATGAGTACACCAAGTACAGCTACTGTAAAACCTTCCCACAAAGATGCAGAACCATCACACCAAGCACCAGCTGAGTCTTCAAGCAAAGAAGTCAGAACCAGCAATCCTGAGGATATGCCAAAAGAGATGAGATTCTTGGCAGATCATCCAAAGGACTTGGTAATTGGTGAGATTACCAAGGGTGTAAGTACTCGTTCCTCTAATAAAGATATAGCTTCTTGTGTTGCTTTTATTACACAGCTTGAACCCAAAAACATTGAAGAAGCATGTAGTAATAATTTTTGGTTAGATGCTATGAAAGAGGAATTAAACCAATTCGAACGGAATCAAGTTTAGGAACTTGTTCCTAAGCCTATTGATCATTCGGTCATTGGCACCCGTTGGATATTCCGAAACAAACTGAACGAGAATGGTTTAGTGACTCGTAATAAGGCTCCACTTGTAGCTCAAGGATACAATCAAGAAGAAGGTATCGACTACGATGAGACTTATGCCCCAGTTGTGAGATTAGAATCCATTCGCATGCTGTGTGCATTTGCATGTTTTCATAATTTCAAATTATTTCAAATGGATGTTAAAATCGTATTTTTAATGGTTTTATAAAAGAATAAGTTTTTGTAGCTCAACCCCCAGGTTTTACTGATTTTAAAAATCATGATTATGTTTTCAAGTTGAAGAAAGCCTTATACGGTTTGAAACAAGCCCCTCGTGCTTGGTACGATCGTCTAAGCTCTTTTTTACTTGACAACGTTTTTTCAAAGGGAAAGGTTGACACTACACTATTTATAAAATCTTTGAATAACAATCTTCTTTTGATTCAAATCTATGTAGATGATATTATTTTTGGATCTACTGATGAATCTCTTTGTCAAGAATTTTTAAAGTGTATGCAGAATGAGTTTGAGATGAGCATGATGGGAGAGCTAAAATTCTTTCTCGGACTGCAAATCAAACAAACCAACAATGGGACGTTCATAAATCAAGCAAAGTACATAAAAGATTTATTAAAGAAGTTCGACCTGGAAGCAGTCAAACCTCTTAGCACTCCAATGGCGACTTCAACCAAGCTTGAAATTGATGGACAAGGCAAACCCGTCGACATACGTAAGTATCGAGCTATGATCGGTAGCTTATTGTACTTAACTGCTAGTCGACCAGACATTATGTTTAGTGTTTGCTTGCATGCACGTTTTCAAGCCAATCCTAAGGAATCACATCTGTGCGTAGTTAAGCGTATCTTCCGATACCTTAAGGGCACTTCTTCTTTCGGCTTATGGTATCCTAAAACTACGTCATTTGACCTAACCGGTTATTCTGATGCTGATTTTGTCGGATGCAAAGTGGATAGAAAAAATACCAGCGGCACATGTCATTTCCTAGAAAAAGCCCTAATCTTCTGGTTTAGCAAGAAGCAAAATTCTGTCGCATTATCAATAACCGAGGCTGAGTATATCGTCGCAGGACGTTATTGTGCACAAATTTTTATGGATAAAGCAAACTGTAGAAGACTTTGGATTACATTTCATACACATACCCATTTTCTGTGGTAACACTAGTTCTATTAATTTGACTAAGAATCCAGTATGTCATTCTCGTACTAAGCATATCGAGATTCGACATCATTTTCTTAGAGATCATCAGCAAAATGGAGATATAGACCTTGTATACATAGACACACAGAATCAATTGGCTGACATTTTCACAAAACCTCTAGCGGAAGTCGTTTTAATTATTTACGTCAAGAATTTGGAATTTTAGATGTCAATAATATTAATCAATTTTGTTTTATTAATTAATTTATTCAATACACAATAACTGTTTTTGAGACAAGCCTACAAAGAGTCTGTCTGTCACCACGACTACGGTCGAAGCGAAGCGGTACTTAATTTTTCCCCGGTGAACTTCCGTTAGCTGGGGCAGTACTCCTACAGCTAATCTAAAATAGACACTATTTATAAAATAATATTAATTATATTCTTTGAAGTTTAAAATTAATAAACTTTGAATTAAATATTTAAAATGAGCTGATGAAAAGGATGTGGACCATAATTCTTTTTAAAACCCAGGAGAACCGTAGGCGAATTCGGCCCGAGTTCGGTCCGAATTCGGCCAGAGTTCTGTTGGTGCTGTAAGTTTTTAAGTCAGAACCCGAGGCCTTCTCCTCTTCATCTCTTCCAAATTATTTTATCGCAGCAGCAGCCGAAGAACCCCCAAATGTTAGCTTTTCTCCACTCCTTTTCTTCCAATCTACGTGGAGAGATCCATCCAAAATTTGGATTCGTGCGGAGAATTGCGTCTTCTACAACATACTTGATTCTCAGAAGGTATAACTCCTTCTTTCCTCCACTTTCAAATTCTTAGGGTTACCTAGATTTGGGAAAGAATGCCTAAGGGAATCAATCCTTCTAAGAGGAAGAAGACTAATGCCAGTGAAGAGGCATCGTCTTCCGATCCTAACATGGATTCACTCTTTTCCCCAGACCAATCGGATGACAGCATGTCGGATGAGTTTTACTTCAAAACTCATGACCAAGCTTTGCTATGGTATACCGACTTTGCTATGCGTATAATATGCATAGGCGCTTCGATCAAACGGACTGTATTTCCTGATCATCATCCTTTGTTTGAGGCATTAGGGTTACTCCATCTTGTTACCCAATAATTCCTATAGCTACCAGTGCCCTTAGAATAGTCTATTGTAACTTCGTGTTAGACACTTTTACCGTGAGAACTCATGTTGGCGGGATCGATATCGAGTTCGATGATGTATTGCTAGCATAAATCCTTGGTATTCCAAATGAAGGTGCTCCGCTCGATGATATCACCGACTTCGACTTTTTCGAGGTCACGACTCTTGTTAGTTTCAAGAATGAGCTTCGTGCGCCAGCACGTGCTCGTCCAAGAAAGTTCAAGGCCAATAACTTGAACTTGTTTAACTACGAGTTACATCGCATCATCTACTCCACTATTCTTCCAAAATCTACTTCAAAAGTTGATGTCACTGCACTAGAACTCTATGGCCTCTACATTCTTAAGGAGATTCCTTTTTCTGTCCCTAAGACTATCATCCAGATGATGAAAATATGTCACGGAAGAGAATGCAATCTCTCTTATGCGATGCTTATCCCTCGCATCTTTCAGCGTTTTGATATCGACTTATCCACTTGCGCTCTGGACCCTGAGCCCAAGTTTTTCAAGCTTTATCGTCGTAGCATTGTCACTGCTCCTACACCTCCTGCACCTGCTCGTACTGCACCTGTTCCTCCTCAGACCTACCCTATGACTTTTGAGGGCATCTATCAGCACCTCTAGGATTTGCAAACTTTCTTTGTTGACACTTCCTGGGAACATGAGTTCCGTGACGTGATTCGGTTCCATGCTATTGCCAACTCATTTGCCGATCTCCGATTTGCTCAGACGGGTCATTATGCTAGCTCTCTTCCTAGAGACCCTACTGTATCCGGTTACCGCATTGAGGATAAGGCGGTCCATTCTCTATTCCAGCCAGGAACACTTATGATTGGTACTGTAGTCCTGGTGCTACTCCACACACCTCTGGAGCTGGCACATCTGGAGTTGGTCCATCTGGACATGGTGGACATGCTGGCACTGCAGATGATAATGATGACGATGAGGATGATATATGATTTTAGACATTCTTGTCTAGTTGTCGTATTATTGAGACTGATGTTATTGTCTTTTTTACTTGGAAATGCTCCGACATTCCAAGCTAGTATCAGTACTTTTATTAATTATGTGGTTGTGATTTTTTTTTATTTTTGTCTGATGAACATGTTATATGCTTTCCTTAGCATATTTTCATTCAGTATAGCATTATTTAGTATTTCGCATAGCATTATCTTTTATTATGCTTCCATTTATAGTGCATGTGATATATTTTCTGCTTATCACATTTTTTTACTGTCTGTGACATTTATACCATGCCTGTGATAAATTTTTTTATATCTATATTTTGTGTTTCTTCACTGATTGTTACTTCTGCATATATTGCGGAGGAGCTTTCTCTTTTGCAATTATTTTGCTAAGTGACAACGGGGGAGAAATAAGATCTAACATCTTCGATCTGTCAGAATACATGATATGAACAATCTACAGAAATAATTTTTTTTGGTACATTATATCGGTACAATTGTTTTGACAAAGACCAAAGATATTATATTGGTCAAGGTTTTTTAATTATCAAAATAGGGGAGATTGTTGGCCCATTGGTCATGGTCAAACATGATTTTAATAATTGATCAAACTCTGTCTCGATATACGAAACAACTCATATGTTTACTCAAGACATTTTGGACACTTGGACATTGATCAAGATTGGATATCTACTCAGTTCAAGACCGAAGTTATGTTTGCCACTCGAGACTGTATTTCTTTATACAATGTAATTTTTACTCTTATTGAGTCTGGGAATACATTATACACCAAGTCGTACTGGCAAATAGGCTATCCAAGATCGTTTTCCAAAATGGCCTATATTTTGAAAAACATCTCTTATTTACAAAAGCTTCTGAAGGATTTCAAAAAGCCCGAAAATATTTTCTTAAAATATTCCTGACCAACCCTGACAGAGTTCGGCCAGAGTTCGGTCATAGTGAACGTTATGAGAACGTTGGATTTTTGAACTTGGTCTCCCTTCAGTTGCGGATTGTTACATAGAGTTTTGTCCGAATTCTGCCCGAATTCTGCCAGAGTTCGGCCATAGTGAACGTTGGATTTTTGAAATTGGTCTCCCTTCAGTTGCGGATGGTTACATAGAGTTCTGTCCGAATTCTGTCAGAGTTCTGCCTTTGGAAAAACTATAAATATAGAGAAATTCTGATTATTTCAAATCACCAATTCACTTTCATCTCTTCTCTTCTAAAGCTTATGTTTCTTCCAAAGAGTTTTCTAAAAAGTTTTCATTTTCAAATCCCAAGACAGTTACAATTCTCTAGTCAATTTGCTGGTACGGTGCGGTCTAGAAGATTTTAGAGAAATTGTAATCAGAGGCTTGATTGAAGAAAGACTCTTCAAAACTGAAGTTGGTCGAGTTCTTCGTATCAAAGCTCACGTCTGTAGAAGTTGCAAGGACTTCGTATGAAAACTTGCATGATTTTTCAATAGTAGATTCAACTGGAAGCTAGAGTTCTTCCGACTGGACTAGTCCTCACAAGAGAAAAACCAGTATAAATCGCTATTTTTGCGTTTGCATTCTGATCTCTTTTCTTTACAGTTATTACTTTGTGATTATTGATATTATTTCTGTGATCTAACTACTAGCAAGTTTTTAATTAGCAATATTCCACTACCTACTCTATTCACCCCCTCTAGAGTATTCTACTTTTCGACTTCGTTCCTACAATAAGATGTAAATTTGTTATGGTTTTTACTGTTACAAATAATATAAAAATAATAAAGTTATAGAATTAGAATTTTAGTAATTGTTGTTTACTTATAGTAGTTGTTATATCCTTTACCAGATTGTCACGGTAATAACCGTTACTAATTGAAAAAATTGTGTTACCATTTACATATTATGGTGTTACTGGTGTAGTATGTCAACATGAGACTTAAGACAACCAATAGCCCATAACGTGTTAATATGACAGTAACCTACGTGATCAGTGTCTTTAGAAGCATGACATTCAAAACATAGATCGAACTTTGGATTATTTATTTGTTAATTTAATTTGGGCAGGACGTTCTCCTTGGGATGAGATACGTCACGATATGTGTAAGATCCATGTCTAGTGACTCTACATCCTCAAATTCTCCATCTCTCACAGGAATATACAAGAGCAATAACAAGTAATAACATGGTGAAGGCATACTTATGACACAATAGAATATACATGATCAATATCAACTCTCATATGAGTGCACAATCTATGACAAGGAACACACATCAATACTATCATGCGTAATCATTGTTAACAATATGGAGCAATTGTATATAGAAGCTTAAAAATTGTACTTGCCTTATTATGTTGACGATACGTGGTCGTAAGCTTGAGACGAAGAGAATCCCATGTCTACCGAACATAAAAGCATAACAAAGATCCAAGAGTCCCATGTCAAACAATTACACAAAATATTAGATTCCTACAAAATTATGAAAGATAATGGCTCCTTAATCTAGGTTGCTTTTACAAAGGAAATAACTTTTAAATTCTGAAAAAATTAGCCTAATTTGATTTTAATCCTATTTAATTTTGTTTTATAAAGTATTTATGAAATCTTAGGTTTAACGGACAAGGTTTGCAAATTTGGGACCGACATCACAAAAATTGAGGTAAACCGCTGATCAAAAAGCCAACCATCTCAATCCTAGCTTTGTGTACATGGTCTCAAAAATTTTAACGCTACGAGACCACTGGAATCAACCGATATGTTCGGTTGCAAAATATTGTTATTACAATATATTGATTAAAAATTAGTTTTTGGTATATTTTATTAACCACTTTCTAAATTCTAGAAATTATTAAACATATCAAACAAAAATTAGAAATTATAAAAAATATATATGTTGAATATCATCGCGTCAGGATTCCAAAAAATTAAATGGATCATGTTTTTGAGTTCGGGAACTTACAAAAACACCAAAAGGTGTTTGTTTCACGGCCACTTGATGTAGAGGCTAAAAATTAAGCTGCGCCACCTATTAAAGTGTTCGATCATCAGATGGTGCCAAATCATTACATTGCACCAAACCATCAAGTTAAACAGCATCAGGTTGTGCCAACATCTAGTTGCGCGAGCGCTATATGGTGCACATCCTCGAGAAGCTGTAACGACATCATCATTACCTGACAACTGACAGCACGAAGATTAAGGAAAATCTATTCGAATCTCGTGCAATGCGGCGCTCGAGAAGATTTTGTCAGCATGTAATTAGTGCTGACAGCTGGTTCGTGCAAGTCATTGAGTGGCACAAGAATTAATCAGTACAGCACAGAAGACCTAGTCAAAGGCACCAGTCGTTGAGTTGCACCCATGTGCAGCCTGTCAAGTTGGCGCCACTTGATCAACTCTTATTTTAAAGCAGGGTGACGTGGCACGCAAGCCACCAACTTCGCAGAGTGTGCCCACTACACTGCCCACGACCACATACTTCTCAATCAAACGATGCCATGCGTCCACAGCAGTTGGTACAAACCGCTCACGCAGGTTGTTATATTGCACCTACGCGCAACCTGATGAAGCTTGTGCAAGGTGATCAAACAGTGTTCAGAACAGAGTAACGTAGCGCTCAAGCCACTAACTTTGCAGAACATGCCCACTACACTGCTCACGACTAGGCGCATCTCAATCAAATGATGCCATGCATCCACAACAGTTAGTGCAACAATTTACGCAAGTGAACAGGAGGCGCGCAACCTGAAGCACGCGCAACCCAGAATAACTACTAAACAGTTATTTCAAGAACTCTATAAATAGAGTTTCAAACTAATCTCAAAGGATCAAGAAAGATCATAATCTCTTGTTAAAGTGCTATTGCATCCTCCAGAGGCTCGTGTCTTCGATATCATACCGTCCAAGGGATAAAGTGATCATCTTCTGATCAGATTCCTATAGTTGTACTTCCCCAGAAAACAATTGTACTCTTGTATTCTTTTCTAAGTTTGTAATAAGACTTTTATTTTTGTAAACAAAATAGCGACTTTGTTGGGACTTTCTCCTCCGACGAGAAAGTAACAACTCAATGTGATACCGCGTTAATCGGTAAGACACAGAAGACCCCGGTCGTTCAAGTCGACCAGACAGTCTACGCGGCCATGATCAATGCTGGGGGTGCCAAGCGTACTGCTGCCGCTGTTAAGAGCAAGACGTGCTCTGTTTGGACTCCTAAGTCCTCGACGACACAATCCCCTACCTCTGCGTATCACTACCATATTTCTAGTTTGAGGGTATTTTTGTCATTTTTAAGGTTATTTGAATTTATTATAATTTATTTGAATTTATGGAAATTTTTAGGATTTATTTTGGAATTATTTGAATGATGGTTGACTAGGTTGACTTTGACTAGCATTGACTTTGGTAGACTAACCTAGAAGCTAACCCTAGTTGTGTTTGGACTTGGTTAGGTCATGTAACCCTAGTTAGACTAGAGTTAACCTATGGTTAGTCATTAAACTCAAGTTAGAATAGAAAGGCTTTTAGTCATAAGTCATGACTTATGGTTTGGACCATTGATTTATGTAACAAAGCCCAAAGCCCATAGCTATTGCCAAACCCTAACCCTAACATTAGTTGACCGGCCACTAGCCTAGGGATTCCTACCTTATAAATACTATCCTCCATTTAGGGCTAGCCTCTTTAGGAAAGAACAAGTTTAAGAAAGTGGTATTTCTCCAACTTCATTAATTCATAGAAATCCTATTTTATTTCCTTTTTCCCTCAAACAAATTGCATTAGATCCTAATTTTAGTATTCTTGCTATTCATGGAGAATTATTCTAGCTTGGGATCAATTTGGAGAAGTTTGCTAACAAGAAGGAGGATCTAGAAAGAGGATCTAGAAGGAGGCTTTTTCTTGAGGATTTCACCACTAGGTAAATCACCCTAAACTCCATTAAATTTTGGATTTCTTTGAATGAAGACCTAGTCCTAGGTGTACCCTAGCTATAGGAATTAGTTTCGTGTCAGGTGGACCCATTTCGTGTCCGTATCAGACACGTATCCGACTGTAGGCATAGGTATTTGTCGAAATGCCCCAAAGGACATTTCGAGTTGATTTTAGGGAAGTATTTGAATAGAAAATTATGTTTTCATGTTGCTTGTGTGTTTCTACATGACTGAGGTGATTTCGAGCCGTGTCCGAGTTGTACTGGACTCGTGGACACAGTCTCCACACGCGGCTACAGTTTTTCTCTGCTACTCGGGGGCATTTTCACTTTGGACACAACACGAGGACACGTGATACTTCGAGGACACGTTGGGGCAGTGTCTGACATGATACTCCCCAAGTGGCACGACCCCTCGTGTCGTGTCGAGGGAGCACGAGCTCGTGCATCGATTTTGTACTACACTGGCTCACGCGTTCAGTCGCCACTGATACGGGTTGATAACTCGGACACGGGGACACGTCGACCCAAATTAGGGTGACACGTAGGTAGCCTGACACCTGGCGAACACGTGGGTGTGTGCACGAGACACGAAGTATCCTGTGTCGGATGCACAATACGTGTGCACTCGTGCACGAGACAGTGTATTGCTGTGCAGCGTCCAATGTGCTTAATTGGTTTTATTCGATGTGGACACGGCCGTGTCCTGTTTGTTTGGACACGAATGACTCCCGAGACACGTACACTAATGGTATTTTTACTACCAACTACTAATTAAACACATCAGTTGTTTTTTTGTGTCAATTTCCAATTTTCCTAAATTTTTGATACTAGGTTATTTCCTACATTTTTCCAGTTTTGATAATCGAACTTGGCAGTTAAATTAACCCATTCAATACTGTTATTAGCATGTTTTAAAACCCTAATGTTATTCTCCTACATGTGTTCTAGCTATATGTCAATTTTGGGTTGATTTGGTGTATGTTTGGACAGATTATTGGTGGGTTGAAGTTAGGGATTGAAAACTGAGTTTGAGTTTACAATATAACTGATTATGTGTTCCAGATTTTCACTAACTAGTATTTCCTATTGAGGCATGAACCATTATCACTCTCCATACACATTGATGTCCCTACACATTCCTGTACACATGTCTATATCACACTCACTGTCAACCTAGACACACACACACTCAGTTACTCACACACCTATCTCACACACATAACAGTCACAAATCTGAGAACCCTCCACACTCACACACAACTGTCACATTCCTGACACACATACACAGTTTGATACACATCCTCACACTATATTTCACTTCCACACACCACTACCTATCATTCAATTCCTGAACTCTCTACACATTTCCTACACACACACACTCTATTTTCTGTACACACATGTGACACTTTTCACTCTACCTCACTCTTTCTAACTCTCTATCTTTCTATCTCCCTATGTATATATATATATATAATGTAATGTATATAAATATGTATGTGTATCTAATATATAAAGTATATTATGTATATTTTAGGTATCATAATATGTGTGTGTGCTATTATATATATATTATATATATGTATGTGTGGTATACATATAGATAGCCTATATGTATATATATATATGTATGTATTATATTATTTCCATGTGTAGGCCTAGATGCAATATCGGTTGTGTGATGTTGGTTTTCACCTTGTGTTATATTGGTTGTATAGACTTGATAGACTAGTATAGACTAGATTAGCCTTGGTTAGACTAATGTAGACCAGTCAGACCAATTTAGACTTGTTAGACCTAGTTTGACCATAGTTGACCTAGTTTGACTTCTAGGGTTGACCAGAGTTGACCAAGAGTTGACTTTGGCCTAGATTAACCTAGATTCATTTAGAATGCATTGAATTGCATCTTGTTATCATTTTAGACTTGTTGTGACTTGTGCTGTTCTAATTAGGAGCCAGATACCTCTCCTCGGACAGTACATTCCATCCGGACACTCAGATACCGGGCGAGTACATTCTCAGATCATTTTATATCCTGTTTAGAATTATTTTCATGCTTTAAATTACTTTACTTGATACTATCACGTTGGTCACACGGATTAGTACTATATGGATCCCTTCTTGAGATGTTATCCTTCAGGAGCATCGGATATTACATGTTTTGTGCGTTTTACTTACATTGTGTATCAATATACTTCTTGGTTTATTGATCACTTGTGACATGTACTCTCATTATCACAGAGTCTCCTTGAATCTCCCATTTATAGGCATTCCCAGAATCATCCATTTATGGGCCTACCATGTATCACCCCTTGTGGGCCATTGCATGGAATCATAACATAACCTGGCTGGATCCTTGTGTATTGATTGGGGGTACGGGGGAGTAGAAGTAGACATGTGAATAATATCCAAGTAGTGTAGCATCAGAATCTTTCCGTAGTGTAGCATCAGAATCTCCTATGCCATTTACATGTCTATATTGTATTCTGACTCACTAGCCACTGTTAGTCTCTATTATAGTAGATATTTCTATTACAGTTCTTTCTCTATTTACATACTGTATTTCCCTCAGTTCATGTATCTTTCTTTACTGCGTGATTATATTTTCTAACCTGCTATGATCTGTTGAGATATATTGTGCTCGCTCATGTCCTGACTGGATCTGTTGAAAATATTACAGAGGACGAGGAGGAGGCCTGTGTGGATACCTTTTATGGGGCAGCCCTAGACGACATTGGCGAGCTGGACCCTCAGGAGGACCCAGCTCTAGCTGATGACATTACCCCTACTGCCTAGACTAGCTTAGTTAGGCTTTATCTTACTTATGTTGTTTGAGACTAGTTTTAGTTAGACTTTATTTTTATGTCCTTGAGATCTGGGTTGTATATATTCTTTTATATTCGGTAGTTGAGACTTGTATTCTGGATATTTGCCGAGATTTTGTCTTAGACTCTTCAGATCATCTGTATTTTCTTTGAGTTCTATATCATATTGTGCTTCTTCTTCCTTAGTTGTGATTGAGTTTACTTTCTGCTATGTCACCCCCATTCGGGGAGTATAAACTGCTTAGAATTACATTGTTAGATGTTGTGACCTAGGACAACGTTCTACCTCCGGCACTGCGACGTAGGCTGGACGTACAAACGTCTCGTGCCCTTACTCTAGGGTGTGGGTCGTGACACATTTTTAGTGGTGGCCCATGCAGGTCGAGACTAGAAGTATAGTGGTATTCGAACCAGAGTATCACTATTGCCTGCAGTAGGATATAGGATATTAGTTTTCAAGGTACTCAATCACATTAGGAAAAACTCTTTTATTGCTATCTAAATCCTTATTGTCAACTGATTCTTTTGAATTTTAACTGTCCGCCTTTGTTATATCGCTTCTTTCTCAGAAATTGATACTCTTGTTGGTCTGTCTTCAGGATGATGGAGACGCGGTCGCAGCATACTATTCATGGGGATACTGTAGAGGGGACTGCTTCCTCTCAGCCAGTTTAGCAGGGACAGGGGACTGCAGCTCCTGCCACCTCTGCTCGTATTAGGGCTTCAGCAGCCGCAGGAGGTATGCCTCCACCCGCTAGGAGGCAAGACCCAGTCATCCCAGAAATGCCTTTCTAGCAGCCGCCGCCTACAGGATACGTGGATGCGGCACATATGTTCTCCTACTTCCAGCAGTTTATGGACCGACAGTAGGCCCGACAGGATAGGGGCATGGAGTTGGCCCTTACGACAGTCGCAGCCCGACCAGTGGTTCAGCAGCCGAGGACACCAGGGATAGAGCAGTTCCAAAAGATGAGCCCCAGGGACTTCCTAGGGATGGAGGGTATTCTATATGCTAATAAGTGGATCGAGCATGTAGAAGAGATCTTCCGCCTGGCCCGGATACCGGCAGATCTCCAAATAGAGGCAGCAGCTAGCCGGATGCGAGATCTTGCTCGTACCTGGTATCAGTCAGACCCCAGGGTGGGGGTAGCTGGATAGACCTGAGAGGAGTTCAAGGGCTTCTTCAAGAAGAATTTCTTTCCAGATTCAGCGCTCCAAGCCTTGGAGTCGCAGTCCTAGAGCTTAGTGCAGGGGAACCTGTCAGTAGAGGAGTACGCTGGGGAGTTCGGCCGCCTCGACAGATTTGTAGAGGGCTTCAGCGAGACGGCGAAGGCTCAGAGGTTCCGAAAGGGTCTGGTCAAGAAAGTTAAGTCCTTGACCAAGGGCAACAGGGATGCCACTTTTGAGGAGATTTTGACGGGAGCCTTATTGGCTGAGGATGATCTTGAGCTTAGGCTCAAGAGGGGCGAGACCCAGTTGGGGGCAGCAGCAACAGCGGAGGCCAGGCCAAGAGGCCCCACTTTCAGCATCAGCAGCCGAGGCAGTTCCAGCCGCAACCGATCCAGCAGAGGCCAGTTCACCAGCAGCAGCAGCCGATACATCACTAGTAGGGCCAGAGACAGGTTATCACTTGTGCTTACTGCAAGAAGCTCGGGCATGTCTTCAATGAGTGTCGAAAGAGGCTGGGCCAGTGCTTAGTGTGTGGTTCAGCAGACCACCAGATGAGGGAGTATCGCATGGGACGAGCAGCTCAGGGAGCAGCAGTCAGAGCTCGAGCAGGCCAGCAGAGGGGACCAGCCCTGCCGACACAGCAGCAGAGGTTCGTCCAGCACCAACAACAGACCAGGGGAGGCCAGCAGGGCCGAGCTTTCTCCTTGGCGGCCGAAGATGTAGAGGTAATAGGAGAGCTGATCACAGGTTCGGTTCTTTTCAACTCCATACTAGCTTTTGTATTATTCAATTTCGGTGCTTCGCATAGTTTCATATCAGTATCATTTTCGATTAAACACGGTATCATAGCTGAATCATTGCCTAGGACTTACAAGATCATGACTGAGGGTGGTATTATCCTCGTGATTGATGTTTGTAAGAGTCAGAGTGTTGTTCTGGGAGGCCATGAGTTGGAGGTGAGCCTGCTCGTAATGCCATTGCCGAACTACGATATAGTACTCGGTATAGATTGGTTGAGCAGACACCACGCCAGCATTGATTGCAGAGGGATAGAGTTCTTTTCAGAGTGCCGGAGGATCCAGAGTTTGAGTACTCCAGATGTCAGGCGGAGTAGAGCAGCGGAGTTTTCTGCAGAGTCTCGGTTGAGGAGCAGACGATTCTATACCCCTTGATAGCAGAGTATATGGATGTTTTTCCAGAGGAGTTACCTAGATTGCCACTAGACAGAGATATTGAGTTCTCGATAGACTTGGTTCCAGGAGCGAAACTCATCTCTCAGTACGTCTATCGAGTAAACAATAGTGAGTTAGTGGAGCTGAAGAAGCAGGTGGATGAGCTGCAGGACAAGGGCTTCATCCGTTCGAGTTCGTCACCATGGGGTGCACCATTGTTGTTTGTGCCAAAGAAGGATGGGTCAGTACGGATGTGTATTGACTATAGGGCACTCAACAACCTCACGATCAAGAACAGATACCCACTGTCGCGGATCGACTATCTTTTTGACCAGTTAAGCGGAGCTCGGGTATTTTCCAAGATTGATCTGAGGTCAGGATATCACCAGGTGAAGGTGAAGAGGGAGGATATTCCCAAGACCGCTTTCAGGATGCGGTACAGGCTGTTTGAGTTTTTGGTTATGCCGTTTGGACTAACCAATGCACCAGCAGTGTTTATGAACCTAATGAACAAGGTGTTCCACCAGTACCTGGATCAGTTTGTGGTGGTGTTCATTGACGACATCTTGGTGTATTCTAAGACTGAGGAGGAGCACGAGGAGCATTTGAGGATAGTGCTGGAGACTCTCAGGAGGGAGCAGTATTATGGGAAGCTCTCCAAGTGTGAGTTCTTTTTGGATCGGGTTGACTTTTTGGGGCATGTGGTGACTGGAAATGGGATCTCAGTTGACCCAAGAAGATCATAGCAGTTGAGGCATGGATAGCGCCGACTTCAGTGGCAGAGATCAGGAGTTTCCTGGGGCTGGCAGGATATTATCGGAGATTCGTACAGGATTTCTTCCGGGTTGCAGAGCCGTTGACTCGGTTGACCCAGAAGAATGCTGAGTTTGTTTGGTCAGAGGAGTGTCAGGCAACTTTTGATGAGTTAAAGAAGTGGCTTATGACAGCTCCGATTCTGACATTGCCTTCAGGATCAGGGGGATTCACTATTTATAGTGATGCTTCAGGAAAGGGGCTGGGTTGTGTCTTAGAGCAGCATGGGAAGGTGATTGCCTATGCTTCCAAGCAATTATGTCCCCATGAGAAGAACTACCCTACCCATGACCTGGAGCTGGCAGCAGTGATATATGCCCTGAAGTTGTGGAAGCACTATCTGTATAGGGAGCGGGTAGAGATTTTTACAGATCACAAGACATTAAAGTATGTGTTCACTCAGAAGGAGCTGAACATGAGGCAGCGTAGATGGCTAGAGTTGATAAAAGACTTCGACATATCACTTCAGTATCACCCAGGGAAGGCCAACGTGGTCGCCGATGCCTTGAGTAGGTATCCGACAGCCATATGTTTGACCATGGACCGTCACTTGCTTGCTGATTTGGAGAGCCTGGGATTGAGGTGACCATGCCCGGAGTACAGATGCAGATATGGGGCATGCAGATTCAGTAGACTTGGTAGAGAGGATCAAGTCGATACAGTTTGAGGATGTTGCTCTGCGGTGTGTCCGAGAGCAGGTTCGAGCAGGATTGGTGGAGGGCGAGTTTTCTCTTGCAGAGGATGGTGCCTTGAGGTACGGTTCCAGGTTATGTGTGCCCAGCGGAGAGCTCAGGGAGTAGATTTTATAGGAGGCCCACAGATCTCAGAACTCTATACACCCTAGTGCCAACAAGATGTACCGAGATCTGAGGGAGCATGTTTGGTGGTACGGGATAAAACGGGAGGTGGCTCACTTCGTCACTAGGTGCTTGGTCTGTCAACAGGTCAAGGCAGAGAGGCAGAGGCCCGGTGGATTATTGCAGCCGCTGCGCATTCCAGAGTGGAAGTGGAAGCATATCACTATGGATTTCGTATCTGGATTGCCGCATACACCAGAAGGGAAAGACGCGAATTGGGTCATCGTTGATAGGTTGACCAAATCGGTCCACTTCTTGCCACTCAAGGTGGGTACGTCTACAGAGAGGCTTGCAGAGATGTATATATGGCAGATAATGAGGATTCATGGAGTTCCGGTCAGCATCGTCTCGTATCGGGATAGTCGCTTTACTTCCCATTTCTGAAGGAGTCTGCAGATTAGCTTGGGCACTCAGCTCAAGTTTAGTACTACATACCACCCCCAGACGGACGGACAGTCAGAGAGGACTATTCAGATGCTTGAGGATATGCTGCGGACGTGCGTCTTAGACTTTGGAGGTGTTGGCCCATTCCATGGTCGCACCCGATTTTGATAATCAACATACACTTAAGTCAATACACAAAATATAGAAAATGCTGCTAATCATTTCAGGATACATGAAATCAAATTCAACGGACGATGTACTGCATCAAACAAAGCGTCAACATCATCAAATCTTCAGAAGACTCATTTCTTATTTTATTTTGTATTTTATATTTTATTGAGTCTAGGATTTATTTTGTAAAATCAGTTTTGGTAACACTGGCTTAGTGTTAAAACTGTCCACATTCCAAAAGCCTACCTATTTACCATTCGTATTTTATTTACAAAACATTTCAAAAACATATTTTGAAAATAGCCTTTACAAATGATTTTACAAATAACCAAAAACATATTTTGAAAACTGTTTTTACAAATGATTTTCAAATATCTCCTGACAGATACTCGTAACCGAGTTCGGTCCAAACTCTAACCGAGTTCGGTTAAAAATGATTCAAATTTTTGTTGCCTCCAAATCAGCGAGCAACGTCTCTTTGCGAGATATTTGCATCCGAACTCTGCCCGAATTCTGCCCGAGTTCGGTTCGAGAAAACACCTATAAATAGAGAAGAACTTTTCATTTCAAATCATTCATTCATTCTTCATTCTCTCTTCTCTACTACTCAAGTGTTTTCAAACGATCTAAGACTTTCAAATCATACCTATACATCTCTTAGCCAAAAGCAAGTACTATCAGAGTTGATTTAAAATCTTTTGGTGTTTCAAGAGTTGTAAAGAGGTCATTCCAAGTTCAACAACTTTTCCTGTTGTGGAGCTGGTCGTGCGCTCGTCACCAAGCACGGTGTGTGTTGTGGAGCTGGTCGTGCGCTCGTCACCAAGCACGGTGTTGTAAGAGACTGCAAGCTCTCAGTTAAAGCTTGTGCCATAGTGGATTAACATCGAGCAAGAGTACTCGAGACTGGATTAGTCCTCTCAGAGGGATACCAGTATATATCGCTGTGTCACTGAGTTTGAATTCTCTATCTTTATTTACTGTCTCTTATATCTCTGCCATAGTTTAATTTTTAATTGGTGATTATTTTCTGCTGCACACACACACTCTATTCACCCCCCCTCTAGAGGTGCTCAACGGTCCTACAATTGGTATCAGAGCAGGTTATATTCTTATATAACATACCTTAGAGAGTATATATATGGCAGTCGTGAAATCTATATTCAACGGTGAAGGGCAATCCACAAATAGACCTCCCCTATTTGATGGAACAAATTATACCTACTGGAAAACACGAATGACTTTCTTTCTAAAGTCTTTCGACTTTGATCTTTGGTCAATAGTCATTGATGGTTATAAGAAACCAGCACCAACAGTGGTTGAAGGCCAGCTGGTGGAAAAGACCCATGATAAGTACACTGAAGCTGAAAAGGCTAAAGCTAGCCTAGATGCTTGTGCCATCAATGCACTATTCTGTGCAATTGATAAAACTGAGTTCAACAGAGTTTCAACCTGTAAGACGTCTCACGAAATTTGGAAACTCCTTGAGGTAACCCATGAAGGGACTTCCCAAGTGAAGGAATCCAAAATTAGTAGACTGACACAGGAGTATAAATCTTTTAAGATGAAACCCGGTGAGTCAATTACACAGATGTTTACTTGTTTTCTTGATATAACTAATCCTTTACAATCTCTTGGTAAGGATTACAGCAATCACGAGAAGATCAGAAAAGTGCTGCGGGCTCTAACAAAGAACTGGAATCCAAAAGCTACAGCAATCATTGAAGGAAACGATCTCACCACTATGACTCTGGAAACGCTGATGGGCAAACTCATGATCCATGAACTCGACTTGCAAGATTTTGAAGAAGCAACACCAAAGGAGAAATCTATTGCCTTCAAAGCTCAAGCAAGAAAATCAACATACAACGATTACGATGAAGAATCGTCAAGTGGTGATGAACGAGCCCTAATTGTGAAGAACTTCAAGAAATATCTAAAGTTCACAAGCAGAAAGAAGAAAGATGTCCAAGAAAGCAACGAAGATGAAACTATATGCTTTGGATGCAAGAAGTCAGGGCATATGAAGAAGGACTGTCCAACCACCAAGAAAAGCAGTCCATACGATAGATCAAGATCAAGCAGAAAAGCAACATCTGGTCGAAAGTATGCCAACACAAGCATCTGGCACGAAAGCGATGCCAGTGATACAGAAGAAGAAGACAGACCCTGCGGCAATACAAATATTTGTCTCATGGCATTTGATAAGGTATCATCTAACCCTTTGTTTGATGATTTCACTTTCGATGAATTAGAGAATGCCTTTAGCGAACTACTTGAAGATCACAAAACTGTGCTCGACAAGTATAAGCAATCTCGAAAAGAGATTAAGGCACACACAACCGAGATAGCTAGACTGTCCAATCTGATTGAAGATATTAAAGAGACATCTACTACCGGTAACACGGAAGAGATAGCCAAACTCAAGGTAGACAATCATGAGGCTATCCTCAATATTGAAAAGAAAGAAAGGGACTATGTCAAAGTACAAAAGCTTCATGACATAGAGAAGAAGATGCACTTAGTAACTGAACAAAGACTCCTAGATATGACTGCTAGATACGAAGAGTCTATTGCGATTTCTAAAAAGTTAGAAATCAAGTTAGGCAAACAGGCAATACCTGTGACACAGCCTAAGATTAGTCCTAATGCTAAGCATACACCTAAAAGGACTAAACACAAGAAAGCACAGAAAAAACACGAACATCATCATACTTTCACTTATAGGTTCTCCAAACAAAACAAGCTTGCAAGCATAGTTTCTACCACTAAACTGACTTGCACATATTGTGGTACGCACGGACACATATCACAATATTGTCTTGCAAGAAAGCTTGTTGACAACCATACTTTAGTCTGGAGACCTAAAGCTAATCTGAGTGGACCCTTCAAAAAATGGGTACCAAAGGATTCATCTACTTGTCTTGTAGGTGGACCCTCAACCCTCTCATGCTAGAAGCAAATGGATCCTCGATAGCGGATGTTCGCGACACATGACTGGTGATGCATCTTTATTCGCTACGCTATCGATGAAGAAAGAAGGATGCGTCCCCTTCGGAAATAACTTGAGAGGTAATATAATAGGTAATGGTACTGTAGGTATTTCTTCTTATCCAATAATAAAGGATGTTTGTCTAGTAACTGAATTGAAACATAACCTATTGAGCAAAAGTCATTTGGCAGATAATGGTTATGGTATCAATTTTGTGAAAGATACATGTACCATATATGATATGTCATCTGGTGATCCCGTATATAAAGGGATTAGAGAAGACAACATTTATGTTTTCTTTTTGGAGAATACTAATAATGCAGGAAGGTGCCTAGTAGCCAATCAAGATGAAAGCTGGCTATGGCACATGAGACTAGGACATGCAAACATGGATACTATCTCACGTCTAAATACAAAGAAGTTGGTAAGAGGACTCCCTGAAATTCCATTCAAGAGAGATATGGTATGTGCTGACTGCAAAAAGAATAAAGCACATAGGTCTACTTTTAAATCCATCAACGCTGTAAGTACCTCGAGACCTTTGCAGTTAATTTATATGGATTTATTTGGTCCTAGTAGAGTCGCTAGTCTTGGCGGTAAGCTCTACGCTTTTGTTATTGTTGATAATTTCTCTCGATTTACTTGGGTTTATTTCTTATCAAACAAAAGTGATACAATTTTTGAATTTCAAATATTTTGCAAAAAGGTACAAAACGAAAAAGGCTTCATGATTACTCGTATCCGAAGTGATCATGGTTGCGAATTCAAAAATTCTGATTTCAAAAAGTTTTGTGATGATAGTGGATATTACCACGAATTTTCTTGTCCTAGAACTCTCCAACAGAATGATGTTGTGGAGCGGAAGAATCGTACTCTAAGCGAAATGGCCAGAGTCATGCTGAATCAGTATAATCTTCCTAAATATTTTTGGGCAGAAGCTGTTAGTACAGCCTGTCATGTTTTAAATAGGGTGTTAATTCGACCAATCTCGAAGAAAATACCATATGAGCTTTGGTTTGGAAGAATTCTAAACATTTCTTATTTCAAAGTTTTTGGTTGTCGCTGTTTTATCCTGAACACCAAGGATAACTTAGGAAAGTTCGACTCCAAAGCAGATGACGGGATATTTCTCGGATATGCTGCTAAAAGTAAGGGATATAGAATTTTCAATAAAAGATCTATGATTGTTGAAGAGACTATTAATGTTACCTTTGATGAGTTAAATAGTCATAGATCTAGCGACAGTGATGATGAAGATACACATACAAAGACTAAGAAGAGTTCTGAGAAAGATCTGACCCAAGAGGCAAGAACTGATAAAAGTTCCGAAGATACAGGAACTGAGAAGAGCCTTGTGAAAGATATGGCCCAAAGATTTGAATCATTGAGATTGAAGCCAGATCATCCAGAAACTCTTATTATAGGTGATGTATCCAAAGGTGTAAGTACACGTTTATCTCTTAAAGATTCTGAATTAGCAGCAAATGTAGCATTTATTTCAAAAATAGAACCTAAGAATGTAGATGATGCTTTTACTGACGAGTTTTGGATTTCTGCCATACAAGAGGAACTTAATCAAATTAAAAGAAACCAAGTTTGGGAACTTGTTCCTAAACCAATTGGTCAATCTATAATTTGTACCAAATGGGTGTTCCGAAATAAACTCAGTGAAGATGGACAAGTTCTACGCAACAAAGCACGTCTAGTGGCACAAGGTTATAATCAAGAAGAAGGAATTGATTATGATGAGACCTATGCTCCTGTTGCTAGACTAGAAGCCATCCGCATATTTTGTGCATTTGCATGTTTTAATAATTTTAAAATTTTTCAAATGGACGTGAAAAGCGCATTTTTAAATAGATTTTTGAAAGAAGAGGTTTTTGTGAAACAACCCCCTGGTTTTGAAGATTTTCAAAAACCTGTTCACGTCTTCAAGCTTAAGAAAGCACTTTATGGACTCAAACAAGCACCTCGTACTTGGTATGAACGCCTGAGCGCCTTCTTACTTGATAATGGATTTTCGAAAGGAAAGATTGATACTACTTTATTTATTAAATCCATTTATGATGATATTCTTCTAGTGCAAATTTATGTAGATGACATTATATTTGGTTCTACTAATGAAAAACTCTGTCAAGATTTTGCCAAGTGTATGCAGAGTGAATTTGAGATGAGTATGATGGAAGAGCTAAACTTCTTCCTAGGACTTCAAATCAAACAGCACTCGAATGGAACATTCATCAACCAAGCTAAATACACGAAGGACATACTGAAAAAGTACGACTTCGAGAATGTAAAGCCAATCGGGACGCCCATGGCTACATCTACAAAGCTTGATGCTGATAAAAGTGGCAAACCTGTCGATCAGCGTAAGTATCGAGGTATGATTGGTAGTTTATTATACTTAACTGCTAGTCGCCCTGATATTATGTTTAGCGTTTGCATTTGTGCACGTTATCAGGCAAACCCTAAGGAATCACATCTTAGTGTCGTTAAGCGTATCTTTCGATACCTTAAAGGAACTTCTACAGTTGGCTTATGGTATCCCAAAACCAAATTCTTTGACCTTATAGGTTACTCGGATGCAAATTTTGCTGGATGCAAAGTGGACCGTAAAAGTACAAGTGGCACATGTCATTTCTTAAGAAAGGCCTTAGTCTCTTGGTTTAGCAAGAAATAAAATTCAGTAGCATTATCAACAACTGAGGCTGAGTATATCGTCGCAGGACGTTGTTGTGCTCAGATTTTGTGGATGAAGCAAACCTTACAGGACTACAATCTGCACTACACTAATGTTCCTATTTATTGTGACAACACTAGTGCTATAAATCTGACTAAGAACCCTATTTGTCATTCACGCACAAAGCACAAAGAAATTAGACATCATTTCCTTCGTGATCATCAACAACACGGGGATATCTGCCTAGAATTTATTGACACTGATCATCAACTAGCAGATATATTCACTAAACCATTGGCTGAAGACCGTTTTAACATTTTGAGGCGTGAGCTCGGCATTCTTGAATTCTCAGACTCATAATGTATATGGTAATTAAAATTGAATTTATGACTTGATACTTTATTATTTATTTAACGAAAATTGTTTTTGGGTACAAACTTAAAAAGGGTATATCTGTCACCACGACTACGGTCGAAGCGAAGCGGTATTTAAGAGTTCCCCGGTGAACCTCTGTTAGCTGGGACAACCCCTACAGTTAACCCAAAAATAACAGTCGTTATTTAATATTACAGTCAAAGTTATTAAATTCTACTTTTAAACCTACCAGAATGCATTGACTGTCTCGGGAATGCAAGTGGCCGAACTCGGCCCGAACTCTGACCGAGTTCGGACCGAATTCTGACCGAGTTCGGACCGAATTCGGACCGAGTTCGGTCGGCGCAGTATTAATTCCAGAACCGAACAGCCGACCCTAGTGCATATAAAACCTATCTTTTCTTCCACTTTCTCTACACAACAACTCATGGAAATCACTCCTCTCTTCCTATAAGCTTCTCCTCCTCCATCCTAGCAAGGTTCCGAAGAGATCTAGTGGGCGATCATCTTGTTCCTCCTTCCTTTTTCTTCAAAAGGTACTTTCTCTCTATTTTCTCATGGCCCCCAAGCGTCATAGTGGAACCACTTCCCAAGGTGCCTTCTCTTCTTCTGAATATACCCCTGCTAGTCTATTCAGTCCAGCAAGACCTAGACATCCCGATGAATATGACTCTACTTTGTTTCCGGATAAAGATTTTTTGGATCTCTGGTTTGACTCTTTTTCTGGTCGTCGTATTTGTACTGGAGATTTTGTAAACTTTACTACTTTCTTTGAGTATGCTCCAACTTTTGACCAACTTGGATACCGAGATTTATTCGAGGTACAAGAAAATATTTATGACAACGCCGTCCGTATGTTTTACTGCAACCTGCAAGTAAAACCAAACGGAAATTTCTATTCTTGCGTTGTTGGACAAGAATTCGAATTTAGTGCCACCGACATCAGCGAATTCTTCCATATTCCTGATCTTGGTGATGCCTTGGTTGACATCTATCATATTCAATTCCCTGCTGATGTCACTTTTGCTTCCTTTAGGGAACTAATCTGTCATCTTAACCCTGTTCCCCGTAGAATTTTTGCCAAAAAATTGAACCAAACCTTCTATGAACTTCATCGTATGATTTTCTCCGTCCTTCTTCCAAAGAAAGGTTCTACTGATGAAGTAACCTTTATGGAACTATCTGCTTTGTATCATATTAACTTTGGCATCCCATTATCTATTCCCAAAACTGTGATGTCCTGGATGCTTAACTGCATAAATGCAGGTAGGAATCTAGTATATCCAATGCACTTAGCTTCTATCTTTCGACGTTTCGAGATTGATCTTGAGACGTGTGCCTTCTTCCCTACTACTGTCGAGCTGACTAGATCTCGTCGATTTTCTGCTCCACCTCTGCCTCCTGGAGCTCATCCTGCTCTAGCTGCTGATGCTGAGGTCCCTCCTACTAATGCTCCTCCTACTCCGGCCCATGTCCCAGGATTTGATCAGACGTTCTATCAGCGCTTTGATGACTTTGTTGCTGTCTCCACGCAACGTCATCTGGATTCGGAGTTCCGGCACATTTCTCAGGCCCAGGTGCTGAGGAATGGCATTGCTGACCTCCACTACAGCCTGGCTCATGATCCTGTCCATCCAGTCACCATCTTACCTCACCCTACCTTTTCGGGTCCTCGATTTACTGATGAGGCTTCCTTTCAGTATTTCGACCCGACTACAGCCTACTTTCCTCATGAGGCTCCTGGTACGGACAACCCCACGATGTGACGTGGATTCAGCTATGGGCTAGTGGACATTTGTTAGATGATGATCAGTTGATGTATTTTTTTATATTTCATGTCTATACTGATTAGTTAGACATTTTTAGTTGTACTTTTGGATTATTAGTGGAAATTTTCATGACTGTTTCAGTTTATTATGAGCCATTTTTTTCTATATTAGTTGTTTCCATATGTCTTATGCTGTGATTATGTCTTTTTGCTTCACTTTGTATTGTGTTTGTCTATTGTTGGCTTCACACATTACGGGGGAGCCAAGTCATTTTACTACTTGACAAAGGGGGAGAAAAAGAGTACAATACCAAAAAGCAAAGCATATACAAATCCAAAATCAAAACATCTCATTTTTTCAGGTACCTTGTATTTTGTTCTATTTCATATAAATATATTTTGGTATAGACTCAAGTTTATCAATTATCAAAATGGGGGAGATTGTTGGCCCATTCCATGGTCACACCCGATTTTGATAATCAACATACACTTAAGTCAATACATAAAATATAGAAAATGCTGCTAATCATTTCAGGATACATAAAATCAAATTCAACGGACAATGTACTTCATCAAACAAAGCGTCAACATCATCAAATCTTCAGAAGACTCATTTCTCATTTTATTTTGTATTTTATATTTTATTGAGTCTAGGATTTATTTTGTAAAATCAGTTTTGGTAATAATGGCTTAGGGTTAAAACTGTCCACATTCCAAAAGCCTACCTATTTACCATTCGTATTTCATTTACAAAACATTTCAAAAACATATTTTGAAAATAGCCTTTACAAATGATTTTACAAATAACCAAAAACATATTTTGAAAACTGTTTTTACAAATGATTTTCAAATATCTCCTGACAGAACTCGTAACCGAGTTCGGCCCGAGTTTGGTCCGAACTCTGACCGAGTTTGGTTAAAAATGATTCAAACTTCTGTTGCCTCCAAATCAGCGAGCAACGTCTCTTTGCGAGATATTTGCATCCGAACTCTGCCCGAACTCTGCCCGAGTTCGGTTCGAGAAAACACCTATAAATAGAGAAGAACTTTTCATTTCAAATCATTCATTCATTCTTCATTCTCTCTTCTCTACTACTCAAGTGTTTTCAAACGATCTAAGACTTTCAAATCATACCTATACATCTCTTAGCCAAAAGCCAGTACTATCAGAGTTGATTTAGATGGTGTTTCAAGAGTTGTAAAGAGGTCATTCCAAGTTTAACAACTTTTCTATTGTGGAGCTGGTCGTGCGCTCGTCACCAAGCACGGTGTGTGTTGTGGAGCTGGTCGTGCGTTCGTCACCAAGTACGGTGTTGTAAGAGACTGCAAGCTCTCAGTTAAAGCTTGTGCCATAGTGGATTAACATCGAGCAAGAGTACTCGAGACTGGATTAGTCCTCTCAAAGGGATACCAGTATATATCTATATATCGCTATGTCACTGAGTTTGAATTCTCTATCTTTATTTACTGTCTCTTATATCTCTGCCATAGTTTAATTTTTAATTGGTGATTTTTTCCGCTGCACACACACACTCTATTCACCCCCCCTCTAGAGGTGCTCAACAGTCCTACAGGAGGTTCCTGGGAGGATCATCTATATTTGGTGGAGTTTGCTTACAACAACAGTTTTCAGGCCAGTATTGAGATGTCACCTTTCAAGGCTCTGTACGGGCGTAGGTGTCGTACACCCTTATCTTGGGATGATATTGGTGAGCGAGCTTTACTGGGACCAGAGATGGTTGTTGATGCAGCCGAAAAGGTGAAGCTCATCAGGGATAGACTTCACGTGGCGCAGGACAGACATCGGCACTGGGCCGATAGCTACCGGAGGCCGTTGGAGTTTGAGGTACATATTAGAGTAGGATTAGATTTTGGTTGTTGTTTGTGTTTATTGATCATGTTTGTTTATCATAATTAAATTGAGACCTTGCTTGTGATTAGGTTGGAGACCAGGTTTTCTTGAGGATATCTCCGACTCGTGGTACGATATGTTTTGGTGGAGGTGGGAAGCTTAGCCCGCGCTTTATCGACCCTTTCGTTATCAGCGGAAGAGCCGACGATGTGGCTTATAGGCTAGACTTGCCACCTATACTAGTGGGGGTCCACAACGTATTCTATGTATCACAGTTGAGACGGTACGTGGCTGATCCTAGCCATGTGCTCGATCATTCGGATATTGAGGTTGGGCCTTCTCTCAGCTATCCAGAGCAGCCAGTGGAGATACTGGAACGACGGGAGAAGGTTCTGAGGAACCCGGTGATACCCTTGGTACGCTTCGCATGGAAGCATCATTCTCCAGGAGAGTCTACCTGGGATCGGGAGGATGAGATGCGCGAGCGATACCCATATCTTTTTGGACCGTGAGGTATACTTTCTATCCTTCTCATCAGTTGCATTTCGTCTTTGAATTTCGAGGACAAAATTCTTTTAAGGAGGGTAGATTTGTCACTACCACATTTCGAGTTTGAGAGTATTTTTGTCATTTTTTAGGTTATTTGAATTTATTATAATTTATTTGAATTTATGGGAATTTTTAGGATTTATTTTGGAATTATTTGAATAATGGTTGACTTTGACTAGCATTGACTTTGGTAGACTAACCTAGAAGCTAACCCTAGTTGTGTTTGGACTTGGTTAGGTCATATAACCCTAGTTAGACTAGAGTTAACCTATGGTTAGTCATTAAACTCAAGTTAGAATAGAAAGGCTTTTAGTCATAAGTCATGACTTATGGTTTTGAACCATTGATTTATGTAACAAAGCCCAAAGCCCATAGCTATTGCCAAATCCTAACCCTAACATTAGTTGGCCGGCCACTATCCTAGGAATTCCCACCTTATAAATACTCTCCTCCATTTAGGGCTAGCCTCTTTAGGAAAGAACAAGTTTAAGAAAGAGGTATTTCTCCAACTTCATTAATTCATAGAAATCCCATTTTATTTTATTTTTCCCTCAAACAAATTGCATTAGATCCTAATTTTAGTATTCTTGCAGTTCATGGAGAATTATTCCAGCTTGGGATCAATTTGGGGAAGTTTGCTAACAAGGAGGAGGATCTAGAAGGAGGCTTTTTCTTGAGGATTTTACCACTAGGTAAATCATCCTAAACTCCATTGAATTCTAGATTTCTTTGCATGAAGACCTAGCCCTAGGTGTCCCCTAGCTATAGGAATTGGTTTCGTGTCAGGTGGACCCATTTCGTGTTCGTATCGAACACGTATCCGACTGTAGGCATAGGTGTTTGTCGAAATGCCCCAAAGGGCATTTCGAGTTGATTTTAGGAAAGTATTTGAATAAGAAATTATGCTTTCATGTTGCTTTTGTGTTTCTACACGACTAAGGTGATTTCGAGCCGTGTTCGAGTTGCACTGGACTCGTGGACACAGTCCCCGCACGCGGCTACAGTTTTCCCCTGCTACTCGGGGGCGTTTTCACTTTGGACACAGCACGAGGACACGTGATACTTCGAGGACACGTTGGGGCAGTGTCTGACACGACACTCCCCAAGTGGCATGACCCTTCGTGTCGTGTCGAAGGAGCACAAGCTCGTGCATCGATTTTGTACTGTATTGGCTCACGCGTTCAGTCACCACTGATACGGGTTGATAACTCGGACACGGGGACACGTCGACCCAAATAAGGGTGACACGTAGGTAGCCTGACACTTGGCGAATACGTGGGTGTGTGCACGAGACACGAAGTGTCCTGTGTCAGGTGTACGACATGCGTGCACTCGTGCACGAGATAGTGCATTACTGTGCAGTGTCCAGTGTGCTGAATTGGTTTTATTCGATGTGGACACGGCTGTGTCCTGTTTGTTTGGACATGAATGACTCCTGGGACACATACACTAATGGTATTTTCATTACTAACCACTAATTACACACATTAGTTGTTTTTATGTGTCAATTTCCAATTTCCCTAAATTTCTGATACTAGGTTATTTTTTGTATTTTTTCCAGTTTTGATAATCGAACTTTGGCAGTTAAATTAACCCATTTAATATTGTTATTAGCATGTTTTAAAACCCTAATGTTATTCTCTACATGTGTTCTTGCTATATGTCAATTTTGGGTTGATTTGGTGTATGTTTGGACTGATTATTGGTGGGTTGAAGTTAGGGACTGAAAACTGAGTTTGAGTTTACAATATAACTGATTATGTGTTCCAGATTTTCACTAACTGGTATTTCCTATTGAGGCATGAACCATTATCACTCTCCACACACATTGATGTCCCTACACATTCCTGTACACATGTCTATATCATACTCACTGTCAACCTACACACACACACACACTCAGTCACTCACACACCTATCTCAAACATATAACAGTCACAAATCTGAGAACCCTCCACAGTCACACACAAATGTCACATTCTTGACACACATACACAGTTTGATACACATCCTCACACTATATTTCACTTCCACACACCACTACCTATCATTCAATTCCTGAACTCTCTATACATTTACCTACACACATACACTCTATTTTCTGTACACACATGTGACACTTGTCACTCTACCTTACTCTTTCTAACTCTCTATCTTTCTATCTCCCTATATATATATATATATATATATATATATAAAATATAATGTAATGTATATAAATATGTATGTGTATCTAATATATAAAGTATATTATGTATATTGTAGGTATCATAATATGTGTGTGTGCTATTATATATGTATTATATATATGTATGTGTGGTATACATATAGATAGCCTATATGTGTATATATATATATATGTATGTATTATGTGAATTCCATGTGTAGGACTAGATGCAATATAGGTTGTGTGATGTTGGTTTTGACCTTGTGTTGTATAGGTTGTATGGACTTGATAGACTAGTATAGGCTAGATTAGCCTTGGTTAGACTAATGTAGACTAGTCAGACCAATTTAGACTTGTTAGACCTAGTTTGACTTCTAGGGTTGACCAGAGTTGACCAAGAGTTTACTTTGGCCTAGATTGACCTAGATTCATTTAGAATGCATTGAATTGCATCTTGTTATTATTTTAGACTTGTTGTGACTTGTGCTATTTTGATTAGGAGCCAGACAACTCTCCTCGGACAGTACATTTCATCCGGACACTCAGATACCAGGCGAGTACATTCTCTGATCATTTCATATCTTGTTTAGAATTATTTTTCTGCTTTAAATTAATTTACTTGATACTGTCACGTTGGTCACACGGATTAGTACTATATGGATCCCTTCTTGAGATGTTATCCTTCAGGAGCATCGGATATTACATGTTCTATGTGTTTCACTTACATTGTGTATCACTATGCTTCTTGGTTCATTGATCACTTGTGACATGTACTCTCATGATCACAGTGTCTCCTTGAATCTCCCATTTATGAGCATTCCCAGAATCACCCATTTATGGACCTACCATGTATCACCCCTTGTGGGCCATTGCATGGAATCATAACATGACCTGGCTGGATCCTTGTGTATTGATTGAGGGTACGGGGGAGTAGAAGTAGACATGTGAATAATATCCAAGTAGTATAGCATCAGAATCTTTCTGTAGTGTAGCATCAGAATCTCCTATGCTATTTACATGTCTATATTGTACTCTAACTCACTAGCCACTGTTAGTCTCTATTATAGTAGATATTTCTATTACAGTTCTCTCTCTGTTTACATATTGTATTTCCCTCAGTTCATGTATCTTACTTTACAGCATGATTATATTTTCTAACCTGCTATAATCGGTTGAGATGTATTGTGCTCGCGCATGTCCTGACTAGACCTGTTGAAAATATTACAGAGGACGAGGAGGAGGTCTGTGTGGATACCTTCTACGGGGCAGCCCTAGACGAAACTTGCGAGCTGGACCCTCAGGAAAGACCCAGCTCTAGCTGATGACATTACCCCTACTGCCTAGACTAGCTTAGTTAGGCTTTATCTTACTTATGTTGTTTGAGATTAGTTTTAGTTAGACTTTATATTTCTGTTCTTGAGATCTGGGTTGTATATATTCTTTCATATTCAGTAGTTGGGACTTGTATTCTGGATATTTGCTGAGATGTTATCTTAGACTCTTCAGATCATCTGTATTTTCTTTGAGTTCTATATCATATCGTGCTTCTTCTTCCTTAGTTGTGATTGAGTTTACTTTCTGCTATGTCACTCCCATTCGGGGAGTATAAACTGCTTAGAATTATATTATTAGATGTTGTGACCTAGGACAGCGTTCTACCGTCGATACTGCAGCGTAGGCTGGACGTACCTACGTTTCGTGCCCTTACTCTAGGGTGCGGGTCGTGACACTGTACAACTTGCACCCATCACTATCTTGGCACAATCTAAGGGAGACAATCTTTTGGCTTATCCCTCCACTTCTTCGATTCTGAAATCGAAGGAGACTTTGTCTCGATACACTGCTGTCCAAAACAAGGAAAAGTGCCCTTTGGCCTTCTTTTTCCTGGCGCAACCTGCACCTGTTCTTACTTCTGCGTAACTTGTGCCCATCACTGCTTTAGCACAACCTAAGGGAAACAGCCTTTTGGCTAACCTCTATACTTCTCCAACTATGAAATGAAAGGAGACTTCGTCTCGACACAGTGCTGGACAAAACAAAGGAAAGCGCCCTTAGGCCTTTTCTTCCCTGGCACAACCTGCGTATGTTCCTGCTCCGGCACAACTTGCATATGTTCATGCTCTGGCACAACCTATGCCTATTCATGCTCTGGCGCAACTTGCACATACTTCTGCACTAGCGCAACGTAAAGAGAAGCACTGTTTAGTGACTCCCTCTTTGCCACCAAACCAAAAATTTAGTGAGAAATCACTAAATCAAGGAAAACGCTCTTTAGCCTTTCCTCATTTTGCTCGAGTCATTGACTAGATGGAAAGTACTACTAATTCAGATAGAAATTCTATTCTCCTTAACAGAGACAACCTAATCTCTGTCAGGAAGATAGGTTCTAGTCAGAATAAACCTTCCACGCAAAAGGTATTATGCCTACTCTAAAAAGGTCAGGACAGGATCTACCAACCCTATGTATCTTAAGATCCCAACAAGGCAAACTACTAGTATCTCAAGTAGATGCACAAGTAGCTCCCCTGTCAGACTTGCGCACCTATATCAACAGGTGCCAATCAGGGTCAACTTCGAGAAAACACAAAATGTATCAAAGGCAACCTGCACCAATTGCTAACTTGCACCAGAGGAAAAATGCTGAGAAGCAGAAAGTTGCAAATCTATCCCGTTCAGCAGTGGACCAACAACATCATTGTAATCACCACCATAAAGTGTCATCAAATGCTGTTGTCAGTCGGCCAAGTGGTCTGTCTTTGACCGTTTGAATTATATTCAGACTCCTGAACCAATCCTGGTGGACGAAGATGAATTACTATATGCTACTGTCAACATGACATCTCGAAGCACTGGGGGCGGAAAACGTCCAAGACATAATGCATCCCGCAATCCCTGCCAACATTATATAGATCGAATTTATGAATCCAATGAAGGAGTATATTAATATACTAGATCAAGAAGCCGAGAAATGATCTGTCAAAGGAATCTTCTTTTCGACTAAGACACAATCAGTCAAAGGAATCTTATTGATTCTAACCAAAATTCCTTCAGTCAAAAAGATATCCCTAGCACTTATTCTTAGGATAATTCTTTATGTGACTTTGATGCTAACAGTAAAAGTTCTGAAAGGACCATCTTTTCCACTAGTTCATCTTCGAGGGCTAGAGAAGAGACCGCTTATGCCGACATAGAAGATCAATATACTTCCAGTTCTTCCAGTCAAGAGCAGAGAATTGCTGCTTTGGAGGATAGTTTGAAGAACATGGCTGAGATGATGACAGGCATACATGCTGTGATTATGGCACAACATACAGCTCCACCGGTCATAAATCTGATTCCTACTCAGGAACCTGTAACAACATCAGCTACCATCAATATTAATCTGGGTGTACAATCTCCTCACACCGCTTTCATTCCTGCGCAGGCTATTCCAAGTCAATCTGGTGTCGGGGGTGGTACTTATCATGCGGTACCCCCTCCTAACATATTGAATCAATCCACTACTCCCAATCAACGAGAGATACCAATGAGGCCGTAAAATTTTTACGTATTTAATTTGAAGCTTTCAAACAGAAGGATGGCCTGCAGAAGCTTGGGATCAAACAGCCCTATCCCATAGAATAGAAAGAGGTCCAATTTCTTCCTAATTACAAACCCCCTACTATTATGCTGTTTGATGGCAGCATGTCTCTAAGTCAATATCTCAAACACTTAGAAGTAATGAGTGATCAACTTCAACCAAATGACGCTCTTCTTACTAGAGTATTTGTCGGCTGTTTAGTTGGTGCAACATATAATTGGTATCATAGTTTACCAGATGGGTGTATAACCTCTTTCGCTGGATTCAAACAAATATTCTTGGAACGATTTTATGAGGTAACTAACGACATGACTGTGTCTGCTCTCACCAAAATCAAACAACGACATAATGAAACTACTGAACGTTTTATTGAACGGTTCCATCGTGAAGCACTCAAAATGCCTCTCGAAACCCCAGATGCTTTGACTATAGATACTTACAAATCAAACATGTTGCCTATAATCAGCATGTGGACAGGATCAACACAATTCCAGGATTGGCCTTCCTTCATAATTGATGCTAAAGCAGCAAAAGAGAGCGCTGACAAGTTCAAGCAATTAGGCATTCAAATGCCTAATCTTGACAAAGATGAATGCGCTACACCAAATAATATTGGCCGTCAAAACAATCGTAAGAGCAAGGAGACTTTGGCCATTAACCTCAAAGGAAAAGAAGCCCTAGCCATCAACGTAAATTAGCCAACATCTACCCCAATAGCCCCACCACAACAGGCGCCACATCCAAAAGAAGAATACTCTTTTGATGAAGATGATATCATGAGTATCTTTGATTGCCTCATCAAGAGCAATAAACTCAAACTGCCAAAACCTAAACGGCCAGATGAAGTTGGTAAGAATGGCCATCCTAAATATTGTGTTTACCATAGGTTTATTGGGCATCCAACTCGAATGTGCTATGTGCTCAAGGGTAAAATTCAGGAGATGGTCAATTCCGGTACAATCACTCTCCAGCAAGACGAGAAAACTGTAACGACTAATGTCGTCTCTTTACAGTATAAAGATTTTTCAGCTCAACTTGTGCAGGACGGTATCATCCCCATCCCGAGAACTACTTTGGAGATTGTTAATCTTCCACCTATACGAAGTGATGGTCTTGTCCCTCTATCTACTGATAGAGGAGAAATTATATGCATCCATCCAAATTTAGTGGCGGACTTTAAAACACCATCTTCTTCCACCAAGTCTAGGAAGGCCACTAAAAATAAATCATGTCATATGGTTTCATTTGGTGAACATTATCTTCTACCTTTAACTGCTACCTTCATCTCGGCAGCAGATAATCCTTCTTCTTCTTCCCCTAATAAGACAATATTGTCAAAATCAGAAGCCAAATACCAACCAACTTTCTATCTGCATAACCCACAATCTCATAAATTATTGACGAAAATGGGATATGATCTACAAAAGACTTCTGGTCTGAACCATGGAAAAGGATCTCCTGTACCTCTTTCCCTATGTCTTTCTCACAACCGATCTCGGGTGGGTTTGGGTTACTGGACAAACTCTCCATCTTGCTAAAAGAAACCTTCCAGAAACAAGGTCTAGGTAAAAAGTTGCAATATGGTGCCCTTTGAGCCTGTTTCCGAAAAAGACGTCTTAACTGGTACCAGGTCTGGGAAACCTTACCTAAGAGGCTATTCAGAAGGTCAAGAAAACCCTGCTCCGGCTCTGGAGGCTCCTCAAGCACCATCTTCTTCTGCTGTCAATGTTCCATCAGCTTTATCACCTCTATTAGAGCCAACTCTTCACAAATCGACGATAGCAGACAAAGGAACACTACCAAAATACAACCATTTGGCGACGGACCATTAGCGACGGATAAAAAGTGTCGCTAATAGCTTCGGACTATCGACTAAGTATAGACTGATTGCCGTCGAAAACCTGTAATTGTTTTTTTATTTTAAGGACGAGCAAAGGTCGCCCGCCCGTCCGTCGGTGCGTCGTCGGAGATATAGCGACGGAGCATGAAGCCGTCGCTATGCCGTTCACTAAGTTGTCAAAATTGGCAAAAAATATTGAAAAAAATTTCTGTAAAATATTGTCGACCACATAGCGACGGATATTCTGTCGGCCATCTAAGGGGATATAGCGACGGATATAGCGACGACTATATTTGTCGCTAGTCCGTCGCTATATGTCAGCCCCAACTTAAATTTAACCGACGGAGGAAAACTTTTCATTCCCCCCCATATTTTCTCTCTTTCTCCAGGTAATCCCCTCCCTCTCTCTCTGTATCTCTCTCTATCTCTCTTTCGGTGGTCGGGACGACGGGGGCCGGCGGTGGTGGTGGTCTCTGGGGGGTATTAGGGAAGCGGAGGGGCCGTTTCGGGGTAGGGTGGTGGAGGTGGGGGTCGCGGGGGGGGGGGGGGATTGTCACGCCCCGACCCAAAATCACCCGTATCTTCGTCCTCGCATAGGGCATGATGCCGCACGAGCCTGGAGTTGCGCTCGTGCAAGGCAAGATGACAAGTTCTCAAATGGTTATCTTTGAGTTAAACATTAACAACGAAAGGAAAACAGAGTATACGAAACGATTCTCTATATTGATATTCGAAATCAGATTACAAAGGCTTTCGATAGCCCAACGGAATTTGCCAGATTGGCTACAACACTCAAGTTCTCTCTTGTCCACAAAAGATTTCACCGTTCCATAAATCATGCCTTCTTTTTCTCGGTCGCATCAATCATGTTGCATATCCGAGCGTCAATACGATCGCACGCTTTAATACGCTTTGGCATTCCAAGCCTCAACGCGTGGCAATACGAAGCTCCGCCGCGAGCAGACCAATCCCTGAAATTGCTAGCAAACTAGTGGAGGATTAGTACTTTTGTCCTCACTGTACTGATCAAAAACCCACTTAACAAATCGACATTTAGTATTGTATTGATTCATGCAAACATACAATTTAGTTCTCTTTCTATCTTCTCCTTAGGATGAGTTCATGGCATAATTTGAAGACTGTAAAGCATGGCAAGCATGTTATTCAATTTGCAAAGTAAACAGGCAAGCAATCTCGTGTTTGATTCGTGGCGCAACTTAGCAATATCGACGCACTCGCCCTTGCACCGACGCAAGATGAATACGCCTATCTGTTTTCCCTGTCATGTTATAAGTGCCCTCTATTTAGATCCATCCATGCAAGATATATGTATACCTTGCACTTTCAAGCCCATCGCCCTTAAATATATGAAGGTCACTAGCTTTTCGGGCTAGAATGGACTTATATTTATCGAATCGAATATGTAAGATGACGATCACTCAGTTGCGGTTGCTAACCACAATCAGAGGACCCCCGAAGTACTCGCAGCAAGTGTCTTATCACATTCACTAGAAATTCGCTACCCGTCTAGTCGAAGTGCACCAACAATACCGATTTTATCGCAGTCCCTCCTAGGCCGAACGGTCCCAGCGCCCTGGTGATCACGTTCGAGGGAAAAAACACCCGTGCACGGGCAATACGTCTTTAAGTCCATTTGACCATGCAACGAATCTTATCTTTCATACAACCAAGCAAGTTCGCTTATCTCTATTTCAATTGGCACAACGCCCGATTGTCCTCAACGAACGCCCCGAAGGCCATGGACATTTCAAAGGCACCATGCCGCATTATCATCTCGTATTTCTTCCGCTACTTTCTATGTTCTTACGTTTCTTACTTCGTTTCAATGTTCAATGGCATTGTGCCTCAACTCAATGTTCATGAACCGAATGACCCGAAGGTTCCGAACACCTTTCGAGGCATTAAGTCATATCCGACAGTTCCGCAACATTCATGCCACAACTGTATTCTTTTGCAACGAAGCCATCATTTATTATCTCGTGCACGTAGAAACGTTTCGACACATTTATCATCTATCCTTAGCGTCGTGCACTTATTGCACGCGTTGAAGCCGTATTTCCATGTTCTATGCCTTAGTGTTCAATGTCCGTGGCTTGCGCGCTAGGGCGCTCATCGATTGTCTTTCGATGTTCTAGCCGTTCTAACTCGTGCGCGAAGGCACGATATGGTTCGTGCACTAAGGCACTCGCCGAGTACAGTTATCCCATGTTCTTGCGGCTTGCGCACCGAGGCGCTCGCCCTTGTGATATTCAATGTTCCGAAGCGACTCGTACACTTGTCGTACGATTCATTTCAATTGTTCTATCTTAGTGTTCGACACGCACTATGTTTAACTCTCTATCGAGCCATGCCCATGGCGTTGATAAGTTAACTCAGCATTCAATGATATGTATTTTCCTTAAGCATGACGGAGTGGAAAAGAGAGTTAATGTCCCCCCACCTTGAATCGATTTGCCTTGTTGTTTCGCCGAACCGTTGCGGTTCGATTTCATAACTTCGTTGCACGGGCAACTCTCCTGACTTAGCCATTCGAGCACTTCGTGCTTCATTAAGTTATACGCCCGTTTTGGCTTACCGTGCCAACGCCTCAGTCCGTCGCAAGGCGATATTTTGCTTTCGCGGACCCCTTACTGAATAAGGCAAAAGATCGACCTCTAACATTTCAGCGTAAACGTATACCCTGCACATGAAACCAACTAAAATCAATATTGCATCAATTCGGACTTGTGTCTTGGTCGATTCGATTTTTTAGAATCTTCGAGCCGTCTCAACGCACTTATCCTTCGAGGCAACACGACGCTTCGTATCGATTCACTCGATGCATTCTTTAGGACAAGGCGACTCTTCGTATCGACTTAGTTCGATGCATTACTCGGGACAACTCAACACTTTGTATCGATTCGCAATCGGGTCAACGCAAGTCTTCAAGTCAACGACTCAGCATAATGTACCATGCGGAGCGGGGCATTACAGGGAGGGGGTGGTAGGGCAGCGGGGGTATTGGGCAGCGGAGGGGGGTTTGAAATTTGAGGTGGGGTGGTGGAGGTGGGGGTCGCGAAGAGTTGGGCAGCGGAGGGGGGTAGGGCAGCGGAGGGGTTAGGCAGTGGAGGGGGGTTTCGAATTCGGGGTGGGGGTGTTGGCCGGGGTCGGCGGATGGGGGAGGGGGGTAGGGCAGTGGAGGGCGGCCGGGGTAGGTGGTGGTGGTCGACGGTGGTGGGGGTTGTGAGGGGATGTAGGGCAGCGAAGGGGGACGGGGGGGAGCAGAGGCCAGCCGGGGGTGGGGATCGGCGGTGGTGGGAGTGGGGAGTTGGGGGTCGGCGGTAGTACACACACACACCACACACACACACACACACACCACACACACACACGCACACACACACACACGAAACAGAATTTTTTTAAAACCGAACCGAATCTCGTAGTATTATATATATATATATATATATATATATATATATATATATATATATATATATATATATATATATATATATATATATATATATTTATATTTATATATTATTTATATATATTTATATATATAATATATATTAATATATATATATAAATATAATTATATATATTTTATATATATATATATATATAGATATATATATATATATATATATATATATCTATATATTTATTATAAATATAATATATATATATATGATTATATATATATATATATATATATATATATATATAATATATATATATAAATATATATATATATATATATATATATATATATATATATATATATATATATATATATATATATATATATATATATATATATATATATATATATTTTTTTTTTATATATATATATATATTTATATATATATATATATATATATATATATATATATATATATATATATATATATATATATATATTTATATATATATATATATATATATATATATATATATATATATATATATATATATTTTATATATAATTTATATATATTTTTAAATATATATAAATATATATATATATATATATATATATATATATATTTATATATATATATATATATATATATATATTATATATATATATATATATATATATATATATATATATATATATATATATATATATATATATATATAAATATATATAAAAAATATATATATAAAAAAATATATATATATAAAAAAATATATATATATATATATTTATATATAATCTATATATATATATAAAAAAAAAAAAAATATATATATATATATTATATATATATATAAAATATATTATATATATATATATATATAAGATACTTCTCTTGCGAAGTAGAATACCATTACAATGTGAACTATATGATCTGACATAGAACATTAAGTATCTTAATGTTATATAGTATTAATGTTCCCGAACCGAAATCTCGAGCTAGATACCATTGCAAGAGAAGTATTTTAATATTCTATAGCTTTGAAGACAGACTGATCTGACATAGAATATAAGATACTTCTCTTCCGAAGTAGGTATGAACTCGATACGGCCGATACCTATCGGATATGGCCGATACCGAATCGATACATCAATATGAATCCTAGCTATATGGCCAATACTTATCAGATAGGATGATACCAATTCGCTAAGGCCAATACCAATTTGATACGACATATACCAACCTATAGACCGATACTAATGATACGGTCGATACTAAGTACATCCGGCCTATACCAACGGATCCACTAGTTACTGCAAGGTGGGCCCCGGAGTAACCCCGGACTCAGTTACATCCGGTTACTGGTGAGTACATGATTATATACTAATTCTGTTTAGTTTGTCTTATGATACAGATTTTTACATCCAATCTGTGATGGATCGTTACTTCGTTGATCGTACGTGGATGTACAAACGACAACACGAGAGCAGAATAGGTGTGAGTAAAAAATTTCAGGCAGACATGGAAGTGTTTCTTAAGTATGCCATGAGCAAAACTCAGTACATGGACGGTAACAAAAATAAGTGTCTATATGGTAATTGTCGCGATAGACGTTACGAAGAAGTGGTGACTGTGAGAGATCATTTGACTTGTAAGGATTTCGTACGTGATTACGGGCTGTGGTCATCACAAGGTGAACTATATGCGAAAAGACAGGTTACGAATGCTGCTAGTTATGTTTTTAATGATAATGCTGCAACGAATTTTTTCATCGAAGATGACGGATGCTCTATTGATTATGGAGACCTACAGAACCTTGTACGAGATATGGTGTACGATACGACAGGGCCTAATTTTGATCCAGAGGATCTAAATCCCGAGGCGAAGGAGTTCTATGATATGTTTCAAGATGAAGATACTCCTCTATATCCTGGTTGTGAGATTCATTCCGTACTGTCAGTGACGATGCGGTTATTGAACATAAAGTCTGATTTTAACTTGGCACAAGTTTGCTATGATCAGATTACACAACTAATCAAGGAGTTGTTACCGAAGGAATCAAAAGTGATCCCAAAAAACTTCTACAAGTCAAAGATGATGGTCCGACAACTGGGATTAGGGTACAAAAAGATAGATTGTTGTCGCAACGGATGCATGTTGTACTACAAGGAGAACGAGGGCATAGAACGTTGCAGCTTTTGTAATATGAATCGTTACAAGCCAGTACAGGGAAAAGGAAAGTCAACTAGAAAATAACGTCCTTACAAGTATATACATTACTTTTCGATCACGAAATGCTTGCAGAGGATGTATATGTCTCTGAATAGAGCAGAACACATGACGTGGCACAACGAAAAATGCACAAAGGACGATGGAAAATTGTCACATCCTTCGGATGGAGAGGCGTAGAAATATTTTGATTTGTGTCATCCAGATTTTGCTGCAAAGCCTAGAAATGTACGTCTGGCGCTATGTTCTGATGGCTTCATCCCTTTCGGGCAGTCAGGATCTTAATACTCTTGTTAGTCAGTCATTCTTACCCCTTACAATCCGCCACCATGGATGTTTATGAAGATTCCTTATATATTCTTGATAGCTATCATACCAGGACCCAAGAATCCGACGAATAACATCGATATATATTTACAGCCATTGCTGGATGAGCTGAAATAGCTGTGGAAGATCGGCATCGCAACCTATGATATTTCCAAGAAACAGAACTTTCAGATGAGAGCCTCACTGATATGGACAATCAATGATTTTCCAGCATACGGTATGCTGTCAGGATGGAGTACTCATGACACCATGTCTTGTCTGATATGCATAGAAAATAGTAAGGCATTCCGTCTTAAGCATGGAGGAAAAACTTCTTTCTTTGACTATCGTCGTCAATTTCTGCCCACGAGTCATCCTTGGAGAAAGAACAAGGATGCGTTCAGAGCTGGAAAACAAAATTTTTTATCCGCTTTCCAGATTATCGGGATACGATATTTAGGAAGATGTAAAAGATTTGCCTACCGTATTTGAAGATCTATCGAACAATCGTGTCGAGGGGTTCGGACAAAGCCATAACTGGACCAAACGGAGTATCTTCTGGGACTTGCCTTATTGGAAAGATAATCTTTTAAGGCATAATCTTGATGTCATGCCTATCCAAAAAAATGTGTTCGATAATGTTTTCAATACCGTCATAGATATTAAAGGAAAGACGAAAGACGATCCAAAAGCAAGATAAGACATTGCCGAGATATGCAAGCGTCCTTATCTAAACTTGATACAAAAGGGAGCTGGTGGACCATTAATTAAGCCGATAGCACAATACACATTAAGCAAGGAAGATAGATTAATAATCTGTAACTGGATATCTACTTTAAGATTTCCCAACGGATATGTGTCGAATTTGGCTAGATGCATTGATCTCAATGAATGCAAGCTAACGGGAATGAAGAGTCACGACTGCCACGTATTTATGGAAAGGTTACTGCCCATTGCTTTGAGAGAGTTGTTGCCTTTTGCTGTTTGGGTTCCATTGGCCGAGCTATCTATATTCTTTAGGGATATTTGTTCAACTAAGTTGACGGTGCAACACATTGTTGAACTTGAGGAGAAGATTGTCTTAACAATTTGCAAGTTAGAGAAAATATTTTCTTCGAGCTTCTTCGACAACATAGAGCATCTACCGATTCATCTAGCATACGAAGCCCGTGTCGGTGCATCTGTTCATTATCGATGGATGTACCCATTTGAAAGGTAAATAAAAATTGATATAATTTAAGTTGAATTTAAATAGAATTTAAAATTCATTGTTAATTCTTAAGATAATTTGTCTCTCTAGATACCTATACCATCTAAAGAAAAAAGTTGGCAACAAGGCTCATATAGAGGCTTCGATATGCGAAGCATATCTTATCGAGGAGGTATCAAACTTCTGCTCCATTTATTTCGATACTCATGTTCAGACAAATCGAAATAGACCTCAAAGGAATGACGAGAACGTTAAGGATGGAGGTATATTCAATGTAAGGGGCAAGCCTATTGGGGCTAGTAAGAAATGGGGGTTGACTGACGATGAGTATGATGCCGCTCACTGATATGTCTTGTTAAATTGTGACAAACAAGAAGTAAAAGATTTGGAGAAGTAAGTGACTACACTTACACTCGTTATAATCTCTAATTTGGTGAAGTAAGTGACTACACTTATTTTTATTCTCTCTAACAATATATTTAGAGATGAAGTCAAAATGAGGACACCTAATATTATCGATGAGGGACTTCAAAGAGAGGTTGATTGTACCTTTTTGTCCTGGTTTCGTAAATACGTAAGTAACTGCGATAATATGTTATACGGCTACCATTAAAATATATGCATCTAAAACATTTAAATTATTAATATTTATTTATAGGTTTTATTGCCTGAAACAACACTCACAAATGGGAGTATTCATTATTTGGCATTGGGACCGAAGAAGCTTGCAAAGACTTAGCTAGGCTATGCTGTTAATGGCTTCAAGTGTAAGGCAACTCAGAATGCTATAAATGTTAAATTTCTCAATGACGGCTTCAATACCAAGGATTCTGGTATTTGCATAAGAGGCACCATCTATGAGGACGAGCCGAACTTTGACTATTATGGAGTGCTTCGGGATATTATAGATTTACTATATACTGCCCCATATGATATGCATATTGTGATGTTCTAATATGAGTTGTTCGATACGACACCAAATATCGGTTGGAGAATCGATAAACAATTTAGATTCATCGATATAAATCATCGTAGGAGCTATAGAGGGTCCGACACATTTGCGATAGCAAGTCAGGCTGTTCAAGTCTACTATACAAGCTACCTAAGTCGTCATAGAGATCGATTTGACTGGTGGGCAGTAGACAAGATTAAATCTAGCAATACATTCAACGTTGGAGACCCAGCATACCAAGAGGACCAGATCGAAAAGCTCCAATACTTGGAACAACAGTCTGATACCATTGATGTTGAAGATATTATTGAGGAAAATAGAGGGAAGGACGAGGTTGATACACAAGACTTAGCTGTCAACCAGGGGAGAAAGAGGCATCTTGAGGCTGAAGAAGAAGAAGAAGAAGAACTTGATGAGGATGAGGATACAGATAAAGTCGACGATGAGGATAAGGATGAGGATGAGGATGAAGACGAGGCCAAGGACGAGGACAAAGACGATGACGATGATTAGATTAAATATCAATATATATTAAAACACTTCCAAATAAGTGAATTTAGTTTGACCTTATAAAAGCACTTACAACTAACTTAGTGAATTCAGTTTAAACTTATGCATTCTTGTTTCAATTCATGGTTTGTCGTTCGATCATCTACTTATTGTATGATTTTCTTTTTGCAGATGGCACTCCTATTTCTTCTTGTCGCAGTGGCACTCGTCGTCCTGCTGGTGGTATATATATATATATATATATATATATATATATATATATATATATATATATATATAAATATATATATATATATATATAAATATATATATATATATATATATATTTATATATATATTTTTATATATATATATATATATAAAATATATAAAATATATATATATATATATATATATATATATATATATATATATATATATATATTAGTTTAGTTTTATATTTATTTATACTTATATATTGTTAATTATATTTATGTGTTCTATTTACAGGTCATGATGGCTAACACTCGTCGTAGTGGTATCGGTCGGGGTGGTCGTGGTGGTCGTTGTGGTGGTGCTGGTGGCCCTGGTCATAGGCGTGTCGTAGTGGTGCTGGTGGTAGTAGTAGTCGGGGTCGTCTTTCGCAGTCCCGGGATATGACCCCATCTAGCGATCCTGACCCGAAGAGTACCCCAGGCACGGACTCATCCCGTAGGCGATCTACCCCGGGGCGGTTTCGTTCTGCCAGTGGATCCACCAGCGGATCCACCAGTTACTGCTCAGTGGGCCCCGGAGTACCCCCGAACTCAGTTACATCCGGTTACTAGTGAGTATATACGCGGAGCCGCGGATCCTCCGACGCCACCAGAGAGGCCGATGGGCGAGTTTCGATGAGAGCTATGGCCCGTGGGTGAATCGTAAGTAAATTTAAGTTATTTTATTAAATTTGTTTTATTTATTCAATTTAATAATCCAGTCGTTGCTTCTTTGTAGGTTTTTTCCATGGAATGTTGCGAGGCTTCTAGGGCAGATTATCCAGTCAAACTACCATGGCCCCAACCTCAATTTTTCTGAGGTGCCCCTAGACTTACAGTACGTCTGGTTCGACAAGATGAGGGTATGCATATATATATATCTTGTGGTTAATTATTAATTACTCTTTAATCAACCTTTTTTAATTATGTGATAATTGAATTTGTATTTCAGAGAACGTTCTGGTGGCCTCCCATCGCGAGGAGGCGATCCGCAAGACCTACAGAAGCACCACCGGGAAGAAGGTACGGGATGCGGTGTATGACCTTCGAACGACGCATTCGACAGAGGAGTGGATCCGGCAGGACTATTATAAGCAGATATTGGACATGATGGATGCTCCTGCGTACAAGCAGAATCAGAAAAAGTGAAGGCGAACCGACGGGCCGCGGGGCTACATACGGGGAGGATCAAGGTCCCACGCAGCAACTCTTATAGATCTGGTGAGATACCGCATATTTATTTCACTATCTAATTTAGTACTATTAATATACTTAATTAATTCAATTCCATGAATACTTCGTATGCAGACCCAACGGGCGTTGAAGGAGGAAAAATAGGCACAATCGGTCACCATGCACGATGTACTCCAGCATACCCACAAGAGGCAGAAGGACGGGAGATTTGTCGACGAGAGGGCCAAGAAGACTGACGTATGTACTTATGTTTATGAGATTTATGTTAGAATTATAAGTATTTAGACTATAACTTAGGTAAACTTAGGATTCAGACTATAACTTAGGTAAACTTAGGATTCAGACTATAACTTAGGAAAATATAGGAATTAGATTATCACTTAGGAAAACTTATAGTATGAACACATTCATTTGATAGGCTGCGTATCGTAAGGCTCTTAGTCGGGTTCAGCCATCTGCTGCCGAGGATGTCAGTAAAACGGTACCCGCCCGGACGCTCTCTTTTATGGCTGCTCGCTACGACGACATGTTCGTAGATACCGTCGACGGCTTTAGAAAAGGGCGCCTGTACGGAGTCGGCTCCCTGGCGCCGTTGCACGCGACGATTCCGAGATTTCTACCACCCCCGCCTCCTTACGCGGCCCCGACAGACGTTGATGTGAGAACACAGTTTGCGCATCTGAACGAGGCGGTGTCGGACCTGCGGGCGTAATTGGCCACATACTTTCTGTGTCCTTCTACTGCTTCCGGTCCATCTGCTGTCGGTCATTCTACTGCTGATGTCGATCCGTCTACTGCTGCTGCCGGTCCTTCTTCTGTCGGACATCTTTCTTTTGACCATGCGGCCCTTATATTACCGCCTCCTGCTGTGACGGCCCTCCTTAACCTGATGTCGCAAGAGCAGCTACGCCAACTTCCAAACCATATCTTCGACGGATTGTTGCCGTACATGGTGGACGTGTATATACGTCGGGCGCAGCAGGGAGTACCACCAGTGGACGATCGAACTCTACCTCCCTGATGTATTGTATTTGGATAGTTTGACATCTTTTTAAATTTTGAATATTTGTGTGTTTTATATGTAGATAATTTTAAATATTGGATAATGTTGAATGTTTGGATAATTGGTGTGTGATTTATATCGGTTTACGTGATGAATTTGTAATGGATTATATATTGGTGTGTGATGTATATTGGTTTGTTGGTTTCTTTGATGTGTGATGCATATTGTGATTTTCTGATGTTTCGGATATTGTGTGAATAGGGAAAGCTCTATTTTATGCAAAAAATTCAAAACTTACCCAGTTGGCGACGGACTAGCGACTACTTGTCGACGATTTATCTGTCGCTAAGTGTAGAAATCCCAGTTAGCGACGGATGGCGATGACCTGTCGACAGACATTCCGTTGCTAACTGGAGATATTCCCAGTTAGCGAAGGGTAGGCGACTACGGATCGACGGGTTATCCGTCGGCAAGGTACTGTAAATATGAAAGATTCACAGAACCCTAGCGACGGGCAATCCTTCGCTATTTAGTCGCTCATAGTCGGTAAAAGTATAGCGACAGACTTTCCATCACCATTTTCATAACTGATTGTCGACGGCGTAGCGGCGGCATATCCATCGCCAAGGTTCTGGAAACATGGAAGATTTCTAGAACTGGATCGATGGATGAATCGCAGCTAGTCTGTCGCCAGTCCGTCGAAAGGTAGCGACAAAGAGTGACGCTTTAGCGACGAAGTTTGTGTATCAGAAACTCTCTGATACGCTATTACCGATACGTTTTCGACGGATGGCAGACGGATAAACCCGTCAGTAAGACGATGTATTACTTACTTTTTGATACTTGATTTGACGGAAAGCCGTCGGTCAGTCGTCGCTAACTGTACAAAAATGGCTGTTAAAAATTCGTCGCTCATTCGTCGCTTGGCGACAACTTGGCGACAGATTGTTTTTAACGACGAGTAATATCTTGACAAATTTATTTGACCTAAATCCGTCGACAAACCGTCGGTAATCTGATTTACTGACGGGTTGGCGACGGATGTTGCCGTCGCTAAAATATTGAATTTTGGTCGTGGAAAACAACCTGTCCATTTTGATAAAGTATTGAAGAAGACTCCAACTTTGGGACTTGAGAAGCCATATAACTTTGATATACTGGCTCAGCTGGCTAATACCCCGGCAAGATTTCCAATTTTTGAACTACTACGTCTTTCGAAGGAAACTCAAGAAATATTGAGTGAAGCTTTGACGCAAGCTGATACTTGTCTAGCACTTTTCAATAAGCCAGAGGATGAGCCTATAACATGCCTTCATTGTCATGGGGTGATGGAATTGATGCCAAACATCACCTTTACACAAGATGATATGTTGTTGGAAGATAATCGTCATGATTGACCCCTCTACTTCACGGGATATGTCGATACCATGAAGGTTGATCGTATTTTGATCGATCCTGGGTCTGCACTTAGCATCATGCCAAAGACTCTACTAGATGCATTAAAGATTCATGTACACAATCTTTCAACAACCATCACGATAATCTTGGGATTCAATTCTGGAAGAAGTGAACCTTTAGGAAAGATTCGCCTGAAAGTTCAAATAGGCAATCTTCGTACAAAGGTTACTTTCTACGTGATCGATAATCACGGCTCTTACAATGCTTTGCTGGGAAGACCCTTTCTGCATGAGCATAACATTGTACCATCCACTTTACATTATTGCTTCAAATATGTGGATGTCAATGGAGAAGTCCAAAAGGAAGTAGCCGACCTGAATCCTTTCAGGAGGGTTGAAGCATATTTTACAGACTCTCGGATGTACAAGGAAGAGTTCATAAAAGTTGTATTGGCGATGGATAGTGAAGAAGATCAGAAACATACTTCAAAAGATGTTATCATGATCCCCGTCAAAGGACGTGCTATTCATCCTCTTCTTCTTAGACATTGACTATATAGCTTTCCTCTCATAACAAACAACCTCCTTCTGTAGAAAGGGAACAAAGGGAGCTCACCTCTTCTGAGCCTCTTGTTATTGACCTTCGTCGTAACAAACCTTCTCCTTCTTCTTCTCCTTCTCCTCCTCTGGTTATCAACCTTACTAAGCCTTCTGTTAAGGCTAAGAATCATGTTGTAAATGATGATGTACAAATCAATAAAGTAGCATCTCCTTTATAGTATACTGACGTCCTTTATTATACTCGATGTTATTTAAAAATGTTAGATAACTTCGAACCACTTACCATAGGAGCAGTTGAAGCTTCCCAAAATAAAGTATTGCTCGAGCCAATGCAGGACTCCTTTTTCTTAGTTCCTTCCAAGAACAAAGATGAACTTTATATACTTTTTAGTAAAGAAACGGAACAGAAGATCACGCCCGATAATGAAGAAGAAAATCATGATAACGGAAGACTTCAACTACGTCGTTATAGTCAGCAATCAAAAGATATCATTCAAAGGACGGACTATAATTTTAAAGCTGGTCTCAATGGCGGCAAAGGAAGGCGAACTCCTATTCATATTCCTGCTCTGAAAGGAAAATCACAATAATACTAAAGCAAAACGAAGTGGAGATTAGGTTATACTTCACCAGTTCCGACTTCAGAAGCCTCCAAATTCGAGGAAGAAGAACGATCTAACTCTTCTGATTCTATCTCTTGGGATTCAGATACTAGTATAGGGCACGTCCATTGCGTTACTCTATCTTCCAATATGGTGACTGTGAAGTTCACGAAAGATGACGGAGACTTTGTCGAAGCCTCTGAATCTGATCCATAGGCACAAAGGATGGATACTCAATAGAAGCTTTGCTTTGAACAACGTGAGCCACCTACCGAAGATCAGTTGGTTCATGTCAATATTGGAGATAAAATTTCCCCAAAATCGATATTTGTCAGCAAAAGACTCCTTGAAGCGAATAAACAAGAACTAATCTAACTCATTAGGGAATATATTAATGTATTCACTTGAAGCTATGAAGACAAACCGAGGTTGGATCCTCAGATCGCTACCCATAAGCTCAATATTCTGCCAAATGCTAAGCCGGTCAAACAACAACAGCATCGATTTCGACCTAACATGATGGATGCCATAGAAGCTGATGTCAAGAAACTCATCGCCTACAATTTTGTCAGAGAAGAACAACATCCAGACTGGGTGGCTAATGTTGTCCTAGTTTTAAAGAAAATAGGGAAAGTTCAGGTCTGTATCGACTTCAGAGACCTTAATGAAGCTTTTTCCAAACACGAATTCCATCTTCCAATCACTAATGTCATGATCGATAATACTTGCGAATTTGAACATATGTCCTTTATGGATGGATTTTCAGGATACAATCAAATCAAGATGTATCAAGAAGATGAGAAACATATATTTTTTGTACTCCTCTTGGAAGCTATTGGTACACTGTCATACCATTTGGTCTTAAGAACGCTGGTGCAACTTATCACCGGACCATGAGTACCATCTTTCGTGAGTATTTACGAAAAACTGTTGAATGTTATGTTGACGATATTACTGTCAAAAGTCGTCTAAAAGAAGACCATATTCAAGATTTGAGAACTATTTTTGGTCTAATGCATCATCATCAACTCAAGATAAATCCCACCAAGTCATTCCTAGGAGTCTCTAGTGGAAAATTTCTTGGATGCGTTATTACCTCTAAAGGTATACATATTGACCCTGAGAAAATCAAAGCCATTCAAAAGACATCCTCCACGCAACCTAAAAGAGCTACGAGGATTCCAGGGACGGCTTGCGTATATCAAGAGATTCATCTCAAATCTCTCTGGACGCTGTAGACCGTTCACTCAACTCATGAAGAAAGGTGTGTCTTTTATTTGGATTGAAGAATGTCAACAAGCATTTGAAGACATAAAGCAGTACTTGATGAACCCTCCAGTTCTAGTGCCTCCAGTATCAGGATTACCTTTTTTGATGTATGTTCGAGCAATGGACCATTCCCTAGGTGCTTTATTAGCTCAGAAGAATAAAGAGGGTCATGAACAGGCTATTTATTACCTTAGTCGTATGAAGGTTAGAGCTGAGCATCGATACACTCCAGTAGAAAAAGAATGTCTAGCTTTAATGTTTGTTGTTCAAAAGACGAGACATTATATCACTGGCCAAACTATTCATGTTATTTCTAAAGTTAACCCTCTCCAGGTCCTGATGAAAAAGCCCAGTACACTCAATTCCAGGCTTGCAACATGGGCCATATTGTTAGCAGAATATGATATGGTTTATGTTCCTCAAAAGTTTGTCAAAGGTCAAGCCATTGCTGACATTCTGGCAACTCATCAGTTCCAGAAACGTCTAAACTCTACGACGAAATTCTAGATGAAACTTTGGAGCCCAATATGATTTCAGAAAAAACTTTTACATGGCGTCTATTCTTTGATGGAGCATCCAGAATTGGACCAAAAGGTGCTATTGTTGCTAGAGTTGGAATCGTCCTCGTCTCACCAGAAGGGTTAGCTATTCAGAGAGCTTATTCTTTAGATGAGTCGTGTTCTAATAATATAGCTGAATATAATGCTCTACTTATTGGTCTCCAATTGGCTAAATAATTAGATATTAAATATCTTGAAGTTTACGAAGACTCCAAACTGATTGTCAATCAAGTTAGAGGCACATACGAAGTTCGACATCAAGATCTAGTTCTATATCATGATGCAGCGATCAGGATGGCTACCTCCTTCAAAGGTTTCTTCATCGAGCGTGTACGCCGAGCATGTAATATGAAAGCTGATGCACTTGCTAATCTTACAGCAGTATTAGTAATTCCAGTAAGAAGGCAACAAATGATTGTCATCACTAATAGAGAGTTATTTTGTGCCGAAAATAACTTAAATATTGAAGTTAACAAATGAAGCATGGAATTCAACAATTCAGTTGAAATATCATCAGTGAAGACTGGATGACTCCTTTCATAGACTTCGTGGTCCATGATATCTTACCCGAAGATCCTAAAGAGGCTATAACCATTCATCGGGGGTCACTCAGATTTTATTATAATCATACTACAAAGACACTCTACCGACGAACGTTTGACGGTTTACTCCTGCGCTGTCTTACGGGAGAAGAAGCAAAACAAATACTTCGTGAAGCTCATGATGGTGTTTGTGGTGCATATCAACCTGGTCCTAAACTGCAGGATCGTATTCGCCGTATGGGCTATTATTGGCCCTCGATGGTATCAGATACAATCGAGTATGCAAGAAAGTGCCGAGCATGTCAAATTTATGCTGACTAATCCATCAACCATCAGAATTCCTTCACCTGACGACAACATCTTGGCCCTTTGAAGCTTGGGAAATAGATTTCATTGGTTCTATCAACCCTTCCTCGTCTCGAGGACATCGGTTCATATTAGCCATAACTGATTATTTCTTAAAGTGGGCTGAAGCTATACCTCTAACTGAGGTCAAGATAAGCAGCATCATCAACTTTATCAAGCATCACTATAGATTCGGTGTTCTTCGGCGAATCATTCATGATAATGGACCAAAATTCATCAGTCAGAAGTTTACTCGATTCTGCGGTGACAACAGGATCAATAATATTACTTCTACAGCTTACAATCCTGCAGCTAACGGGTTGGCAGAAGCATTTAACAAGACCATTATCAAACTCCTTAAAAAGTTTGTTTCCACCAACAAACAAAACTGGAGTGAGAAGCTTGGAGAATGTAACCACCACTTTTCTAAATTGTGGTATTTTAGTAATTTTGTGATATTTTTGAATTTTTATTATTTTATTAGATAACTTGAATGGTGTGTAGCTTTGAATGGTGTTTTTGGTAGTAGAATATGGTATATTAGTCAACCTTTTCTAGAAGCCTAATAATGTAGTTAGGTTTATTATTGAATTATTAGATGTAATTTAGAATTTTTTTATCTATTTTTTAGAATTATTTAATGATTTTTAAGTCATTTTTGTATAAGCCTTTAAGCCTTTTGTCATTGGACCTTTGTAGCAACTTAGAGTGCTTGGCCCATTAATTAACCCTAACCCTAATATCCCCTACCCATAGTCGACCAAGCATAGCAGCAGCCCCTCATTTGTGAAGAAATTTTATAGCCTCCACTAGATCAAAACCCTAGTTTTCCTTTTCTTGAAATCCCTAACTTTTTCATCCGGCATCTAAGTTGTGCCAAACGAATTGCGTTGCGACCGTGGGGAGGAGAAAGACTTGCTGGAGCACTGCCAGCAAGGACTTGGAGACGTTGCTCGGGAGAAATTGGTCGTCAAAGTGCTCGAGGAGTCACTTTCATTGAGATTCCAACTCTCAATTGGTAAACCTCATTCTAGCAATATTTCTTCTAATTTTTCTTTATGTTAGCATGCATCTAGGTACCCTCCACCTGTAGGTTTGCTTTCGTTCGATTTTATGTCCGTTCGATGTGCGTATCAGATACGTATTAGAGTTACAACATAGGTGTTCGACAAAATTACCCAATGGATTAAAACTTGTTATTTTTTGAATCTATTTATATATTTGGATAGACCTAGACATAAGGATCCCGATCCCATAGTTTTTGACACGAATCGGGCTCGTGTTCGTGTCCAAACAGGACACGAATATGTTGTACGTGCTGGCTGCGCGCATGCCCTGCTGTCGTCCGTTGATTGCAAGATGCATAGGCCACGTAGCCGTGTACCACTTGGCGTGTAGGTGGGGGCCACATCTGTGGATACGTTCCCCAAGTTTTGTGTTGTTTTGATTCAAATCGAGTAAGAAATCGCGACCGTACGGGTCGACAGACGCACGCGTACGCACGCACAGCCGCCGCTGACACGGCCATCGTGATGACACGTGTGGACACGTAGACTCGATTCGATGTGTTCTACGTGTATCCCTATACCTAGCCTATCTTAGGACACTACCATGACACGTGTGGTGGGACACACGAGTCCCTAGACTCGTCGTCCTGCGTGTACGACATGATGTACTGTTCTGTGCAAACGCACATAGGCCGCACGTGGACACGGGCTTCATACGCGTCGAACACAACACTTGGCTGCACGAGGAATTGGCTAGTAGGTCGGGGATGTGTTAGCCTATGTGTACGTGAATGTGGACAGACACAAAATGAAGAAGAAAATGTTGTCTTTTCTTTATAGGCACAAGGCACCACAAATTGAGTACGCCTGAGAGATCCTGCACTGAGGATCCCCGAGTACAAAAAAGAATTCTGGGGAATGGGACGATGGAGATCGAGCGGCAGTTGCTCCTTTACTCCGATGACACTCCGATTATAAAAGTGGAAGAAAACCTAAGAAAATTGCTAACTCTCGGTTCACTGGCAAGAAGTGCAGCAATTTGGCTCTTGAAAATGATCTCTATCCTGTGTTTTGAAGAGGGATGAGGCCCCTTTTTATAGTTGTTCTTGAGCTGGATTGATGTTATGCGCCCATATGAGAAAAATACACTGGTTTTTATGTGGGCACATAGTCCTACCTTGGGCGCATAGGGTGTAGGCACATGCAGGCTGCGAGATTGTGGGTTGGTCGTGGTGTTGACGTGGCCGCATGTTTTGGTGTACGACTGTTCGTGGAGATCGACGTGGTCGTGCGCTTCGGTACACATTTTGATCATGGCTTTGATCGAGTCAGGCTTGGACGCATAGCCCTGTTTCAGGCTATGCGCCCTCCTTCACAGAGGGTTGATTGGGCATATAGAGCTTCACAGGCTTGGGCGCATAGAGCTTCGCAGGATGATGGGCGCATAGGAGCTTCACAGGGTAACTTGAGCACGTAGGAACTTCACTTAGGCGCATTTGTCCTCTTTTGGCTTGGGCACATAAGGCTTTATTTGCTGAAATTTTCATGCTTCTACAAGACCCCCTTCAAAGTTTTCGATACTTGATCGAGTTCGAAATACTTTGAAAGAAGCATGGATCGTCTTCTCGTGATGTAATGGGCGCATAATACAGATCTCTTCTTGGGTGCATAGTATTTGGCCAGCCTGTCAGAGAGATACGACTGTTGAGATCTTCCTCGAAATTTGAATTGACAGATTCATCGGGGTAGAATTTGAAGAGGTCCATCCTTCATACGTCGTCCATGTCAGCAAGTGGCAGTCGCATAGTGTGTAAGAGGCTGGATCTTCACATGGGCGCATAGGCCATTGTAGGCGCATACAGCGCAATGGGCGCATAGGCGCATAAAGATAGTGGGCACATAAGAAGTGGCCTGTGCCTATAAGTAGGCTCTGAAAGAGAGATAAAATTTATTATTCTCCTCTCTTAGAACTTTTCAAAATCTCTTCATCTTCTTCTCTAAGAACCATGTCTCCCAAGGTCGCCAAGAGGTCCGCAAAAGGCAAGGAGGCTGCGCCGAGTGGCTCTCCTCCTGTGGCAGCATCTTCACCAGTCCAGGACCCGATTCTGGGTGAGAGCACGCTTGAAAAAATAAAATCTTGAGCATTAATTTGTGACGTTCAGACTTTTCTTCTGCCTGGGCGCATGCGCCTAAGGCAACATACTTCTTGTGAGCATCGTTATGCGCCCACAGAAGTCATACGCCAACACTGTGGTGTGCTATGCACCCACATGTTGCCATGTTATGCGCCCATATGCCATTTGCACTTTATGTGCCTACGTACTGTTCATGTGTTATGTGCCCACTTGTTTGTTTGGGCGCATATCCCTTTGGGCGCATAGCCCTTTGGCCGTATAGCCCTTTGGCCGCATAAGAGTCTTTAAGTACTTAGCTTTTCCTATAGTTTTCTGAGTCTGACTTTCTCTTCTGTCCTTGCAGTAAACATTTTTATCCCGGAGCTTGGCGGTATCCCTTTCGGTTCTGCTTGCCACATTTTGGTACAAGCCTTATGACCAACAGGGTCAGCGATATTCAGACAAAGATCAGCCATGACCAACCTACGGAACGGGCAATCGCCATAATCGAACAGGACAAAACCTTTCTGAAGCAGATGATTAATGATGAAAAGCTCGAGGGGTCACGCTAATGGAAGAAGCCATACTTCCTATTCGGTGACAGCGTAGGATTCGAGGAAGACACGACGATATATCTGGAAGATCCTTTTGTAGTTACGTTGAATGACCAAAGAATAGGGCTGCCATCGATGAAGCGCCAATACCCTCTGTCGACGTTTGCTGATCTGGCTGTGCAGAGGCAAATAAAATGGAACTTGACTCCTAAACTTCCTAGGGTTATTTCTGGCATGATCCAGTTCAACTCTGGTAATCGAAAGAAGGACACGTTCAAGTGTGTCAAGGATTCCACATCCTACTCCATGAGGGGGCTGCAACCGGGTGTTATACTGAACGATGTCCCGACTGATCTTTATCCCTATTCTGCTGAGGCTCTCTCCAACTTGATGTTGTCGAAGAAAGAGTCATACCCGGGAAGAAAGATGTAGATGGAAGGCTGGAGACATTTTGTTCCGTTCTGGAGTGACCTTACTGGATGGGTGCTCTCGACTTACGAGGCCACCCTAAAAGCCGCCGGTCTCTTTTATGCCGTCAGGGCCACCCAATATGGTATTAAGGTTAACTGGCCGATGTCCATCTCCTTGGCAGAGCTGTACAACCATCATACGTGCACCTTCTTCACTCCGGGCGGGGAGATAGGTTTGGCGCTTCACGAGATACAGGCGGTATCAAAACTTCTCTGGGGGAAAGAGCCATATGCAGAGTATGTCCCCAGTGATACAGAGATCTTGGATTTGGAGAAAGAGAACTCAGATATGATGAATGTGTACAAAGAGTTACTTTGTCACTTTTTTATTTGTTACCAGATTACGAAGAAGGGTAAGATCGAAGGGTCTCTCCCACATACGAGGGCTTGGACCAACTATGTTTTTACCAGAGAAGGGGGAATGGCCCAGTCTCCTTCTCGTCTTGCAAGCCCTTGACGATCTCTGAGATAGGTCAGCTGATGACAGACCACGGAGCTGCAGATGCCGAAGATAGTGATGATCCTGAGGGAAATTTCCTGATTTATCATTTCTTCAAACAAGCTGAGTTCAAGATGTCAGAAAAGGCGATGGTGGCTGCTTTTCTGATGATATGGCTTCGTGATTGCGTAGTCCCTGGTGGTTCAGGGTCTATCGAGAGAATAAGCCGGGGTATGATACTTCTGACTGTAAGGCTGGCCTTTGGATGCCCACTTTCTCTACTTCTGGCGATGGTCTGTGCCATCTAACGGGGTTTGCGTCATTTTGTTCTGAACGCATAACACCCGAGGGCAGGAAGGATTTTGCTAGGACTGAGTTACCCTTCCATTATCTAATGGGGTGGCTAGTATTGCATTGTCCCAAATTGATGAACGCCAGGCTGATGGCAGATTCTTTGGCGGAAGATGCCTTCATTCGGAGGTTCAGAGACACAAATTGGACTATTACAGGGGTGTCTGATTGCAGGAGGGCTTTGAGTTTTCTCCAGAATTACGAATTCTTCAGAGTACCCCTCCATCTGGTAGTAGTCGTACGGGAGACACCCTAGTAGATGAGGTAGCACTCACTACTAGCCTTCCTATTGGAGCATTTCGTTGGCACCAATCCATTAGGCCTTCCCATCTGGTATTCAGGAACATGAACCATACTTTTCTAGAACCTTACTTGCCAAGCCGCTTTATACGGCAATTCGGCTACAGCCAGCTTCTCTTGGACAATCCCAGTCCCCATCTCCAGTCGATAGGGAGTCTGATCGACGGGATGTGTGCATGGGGCTACTATAATGCTGGATGTACAGAGGCAGTTTTTATCTTGCCCGAAGATAAATCCGACACCCACATGCTCTTTGCTGCTGCTAAGTTCTATATTCAGGTCAATACCTATCCTTCTCGGTATAATCGTAAGCATAGTTTTATATCGGGGACCAAGCTTGCCCCGACCCTCGTTGATATAGGACGAACACGTACGATGGAGAGTAACTGAAAGGAAGGCACCGCGCCCACAGTTGACCAGCTGCAATGCCACATCAGAGAGTCATTGTTGAAGAGCCTATCGTTGCAGTGCCTCGGAGGGAGGATGATGAAGAACCTCTCCCTACCGTTCTGCATAAGAGGAATTCTTCCACCGAGCTGGTGCCACGGCCAAAAAGAAAGAAGGTGGTTATTTCTCGGGGGAGGAAGAAGTTTGCGGACTTGGGTGCCGGCTCGCCTCCTCCCAGAAGGTCTTCTCGGCAGACGGCGTTACAGGCCGTTGCCATTCGGGAGGTAGTTCCCTTCCTAGACTCCATAGCCGTTCTGGTCAAGCCTTTAGAAGCTTTCTCACCTTTGCGTTTGTCATTTGCACAGGACCCCGAAGTTACAGCTGAGGCAGGTGCCTCCTTGTCTGAGGAGATGGATGTAACGACAGAGTCCTATGCTCGTCCTCGACTGATGGATGAGGGCGGGTCTTCTTCGACTATAAGACTTTAGCGACGGGGTGATCAGGGCGAAGGCCCAGACCATGACGGTGATCAGAAGATCAGTTTCTCCTACGATATATCTGTGGAGGATATTTCTGCAATAGGAACTGCGATAAAAGAGCTGGACGAGAACCAAGTCCAATCGGCTCATCCTCCTGCGGGTACTTTACCTTTGTGCCTCTCTTCGGATGAGATTTTTCGACTTCGATTTTGCGTGCTCCTCGTGAGGCTGACCAAGACTGTATGTTCCCTTGTAGACAAGGGGAAGGAATCCTATGCGAAGATAGTCCCAGGCTTTGGGAATGGGACAGAAGTTGTTCCCGGCTCCTTCAAATCTGCTGCTGCGGAGGGAGCTGTTAGTGAGTCGGTATCGGTTGCAGAAAGAGAAGTTGAGCAGCCTGCTGAGGGGGCTGTTGCTGAATTCACTCCTATCCCGGCTGAGATTGTGGAAGATATCAGGCCTGATGCCGCTTAGGGCCTTGATATTGTTCTTCTTGAACAGTTTGGGCCTGTTCTTGGTTTCCCTGAAGCCAAGACTGATGGCATAGTCCAGGCTGGAGTTGAGCAAGCCGAAGTTACAAAATTACAACTCTTTCGCATTTCTCTCCCTCTTTTTCGGTTACTGATGTATATATATTTTTCTTTGTTAGGTTCGGCTTCTTGTCAGGTATCCCTTTCTGGAGTGCAAGAAACTCCCAAGCCTCCTCTCCGATGACCTCCACTGAAGATGAGGAGATGGCCCAGGAAGTCGTCAAAGCTTTTTACTCTGTGCTGAAAGTGAAGCTTCCTTGAGTCTTGAATCGGAATGCTGCCTTCGGCCTTGTGAAGGCTGTTGCCGAATGCCAAGTGGCGACCCTCGAGAGCATTTTCGGCTATGAAAAGCGGTCCAATACTCTGAGGAAAGTTCTGAATGACCTGGAAGGTCAGGTGGCCAGGTTCTGGGATACGAAATAGCGAAGCCCGACGTCGCTGTTCTGTACAGAGGCTGAGTCTTTGATGACGGCTCTTGCGGAGGAGAAGACTACTTTCCAGGCAAGGAAGGACGCCCTTGTTCGAGAGATCGACGAATTGGCTGACCACTATGGTCAGTTTAATGCTGCAAGTGAGGCGCGTGCCACCTCGAAGAACAAACTGGCTGCACAGATCACCGAGAGGTATAATCATATTGTTCAGATCCAGAACAAGATCGCCTAACTGGAAGCCGACTTAAGGGCGGCGACGTCTGAACAGGAGGATTATTTGTCTCAAACTGCCATGGCTGCCACCACTTCTGTCCATTTAGAAGAATAGCTGACGAAGTTGGAGGGAGAGCATCTAAGTTTGATCCTTTTCGAGGATGAAGCCGCTCGTCAAGAAGAGGCACGCCGTTGAGCTACCACGAAGTCTGAAGTCGAAATTGCGGCTCTAATGGACAACATCAATTGCCTATGTATTGTTTGCCATTAAAATCTTTGATTATAATTTCAACTACAAACATAACAGTGTTATAATGTAGGACTTCGATATAGTCCCAGGAGTACACTTTTGTTTTTATCTGGGTCCTGTATTGATGGAGCGAGTGGTAATGCGTTGACTCCATTGACGATCTGACGACGGTTTTAGATTCTCTGAAGGTGTGGGTTGCTTTGGATGCCTAAGGTTGCGGGGGAGAAGAAGACATTGAGTGTCTCTTCCGATCTCTGCGAGTGATAACTCTGATGCTCTGGTTACGTCTGTCTTTGACTGTGTATCTCTGTATGTCAATGTGTGTATGGAAGAAGAAAATGATCCCTCTATTTATAAGTAGCAGGTTGGGCTGCTCATACGCACATATGTAGGATGTGCCTGTACGTAGGAACGCCACGTGGCTGGAGCTACGGGTGGCGCATGGATGATGCGCCATGACTTGTGGGTTGAATCCTTCATGCTGTCTTTGTGGGCTGACACATAGCAATGGAGAAGATCTTTCTGTTGGTGAGATCTTGGGTGGTTAGCACCCCTTCATAGGATGAACTGAGTCAAAGGACACGTGGCGTACGTCCATGGCTCAAATATCTCGTTTTCTGTAAAAGTTATTACTGCTATGTCATCGAGGCATGGCTGTTGTCGTGTCAGACTTCAGCATTTAATATTCTTGACGGGTGATGGGCCTTTGAGTGGACACATCGATTTGTACCCCACTAGGCGCACGGGTCTGTGTTCATCAGGATGCATGGATTTGTGCTTTGTGGGGCGCATCCATGTGGGGCGCTTGGTGCTGATGGGCGCATCTGACAGGCGCATCTGCTGCAGGACACATCTTCATTGGTCCGAATGTTGAGTTCTTCGAGGGCTTTAAATAGCCATTTTGACTTGGCTAAATTCGAAAGGTCAGGTTCATCACCATAAATATAAATTCATTGCACAGGATTCGGAGAGCCCGCCACTTGGCGCATCGATTTGATTTGACCGGCCTATAAATAACAGCAAGGAGAGTTTGTTTCTTATTATCTCCCGCTTTTTCGAATGGAGATGAACTTCTTCGCTAGAGTGCATTCTATTGACAAGACGCTTCCGAGGGTGAAGATGCAACGAGTTGTCTTCGTTCATGCACTTGAAGGTGACTGTTACATCCAAAATTCGAAATCGCGGGGTTCTGAGGCAGGCCAAAGGTGCCTGTTGCATCCAAAGATCGGGATGCACGAGCCCCGTCTCGTTATGCTTGAAGAGCCGCAGATCGAAATTGCGGTGCTCTCCTCTTCTTTGGGCTTTGGAGAGCTCTTCCTCCAGCTAGAGTGGGGTTGATCTCCCACTTTTGTTATGCTCAAGCTCCTTTAGCCGAAGCACTTGATCGGATCAAAGTGGAGCGCATATGCTGAGACTTCGTGATGCGTCTAACTGAGATGCTGAAGAGACGCGCCAGACTGAGACGCTAAAAAGATGCGCCTCGCAGATGATACGCCTGCAGGGGCGCATGGCAGTTGTTGCGCCTGGCTATAGTCTTAGGATCTTTCTTTTTGTAGAAATTCTCCTTTGTAAAGCCTTTCTTTAGACATGTAATAGACTTTTATATGAAATAAAAATCTTCTTTTGATATCTATTCTTGATGTCATTTGTTGTGACAAGTACTTCGTTTGAGCTCTCTGGTGCATGTAGTGTTAAGCGCATAGGAATTCTGGCTTATGGATGTGCCTGAAATTCTATGCTCTACAAGACCCCCTTCAAAGTTTTCAAAACTTTTTATCAAGTTTTGGAATACTTTGAATAAGAAGTATAGTGGTGTCTTCAATGGGGAGCATGACTGTTCGGAGCGCATGATTGCTCTGCGTATCTGTGACGAGGCGCATGCTCCTTCTTCAGTTTTAAATGCAAATGATAACGTTTCAAAATAAACAAAAAAGATTAATGATGATCTTTTCGGATATCTGCCGTTATTATTTCGTAGAACCCCAGGCGGTGGCTGACGTCACCCTTCATCGGTTCACGTATGTGACCAAGCCAATAAATAGGCGTCTGATGGAGAGAGAAAGTTCTTCCTCTTTTTGCTTTCTTCTTCTCTAGAGTTCTCCTTTCAAACCCTAACTTCTTTTTGCGAGATGGCTCCCAAAATTCCTCGCTGTGGTACTGGCCGAGGGCGAGGCAAAGGAAAAGAGCCTGGGGAGGCCGATGTTGATGCTGTCCCCAGGATGCCCGTCGACGTTCGGTCAGAGGTGATCGATGGTTTTGTCATTCTTTGACATACCTTTTTGTACTTTGAGAAGAAAGAAACCCACATATGCTGATGTGCATGGACCTCGAGTCTTGATGATGTGCTGAAGTTTCTTGATGACGTGCATGGACTTCAAGTCCTGATGATGCGCTGAAGCTTCTTGCAGATGCGCATGGACTTCGAGTCCTAATGATGCGCTGAAGCTTCTTGCTGACGCGCATGGACTTCGAGTCCTGATGATGCGCTGAAGCTTCTTGCTGACGCACATGGACTTCGAGTCCTGATGATGCGCTGAAGCTTCTTGCTGACGCGCATGGACTTCGAGTCCTGATGATACGCTGAAGCTTCTTTTCAGATGTGCCTGAGCCCTGGTTCAGTGCATACGCTTATGATGAGAATAAGGATCCGATTTTTTTATTGCTTTAACATATCTGAGTCTTTGTCATCTTTATCTGATCTCCAGTTCGACGACCGTCCTACTTTTAAATGAAGTACTTTTAGACGTTGCTCTTTGTCAGATAGGAGTTGATTATAACGAAGAGGTGTTAAATCCTGCCCAAACTGCCATCATGTTGGATCAGTCCCCCGAGAGAATGACCCAAATCAGGAAGCAACAGTATGCGTTCCTCCAACGGATGATGGAGCGTGGCAGTTTGCAATCTGCCGTTCCTGGAAATGAGACTTTCCTGAAGCCTGAGTTCTGTTTGAGGATCGCCTCACTTCTGTTTGGGGATCGCCTCACTTCGCCTTGGGTGTCAATTCTTCAAAATCTTACAGATCTAGCTCGTGAGTCATTAGCTTCACTATGAGTGTTTCAAGTGACATTGTTGTGAGGTCGTTCCCTTCAACGATTGTTGTAGCCTTGGGGTTCTAGTTCTTTGTGAGACCCCTCAGTACTTTACGACTCGTGATTGTTGTACTCATTGTCGAAGGAAGGCAACGGATTTACGATGTCAAGGAAATGGGTGAACATCTGATTAATCATCTCATTTGGCTTCATCTTGAAAGCTTCGTATTCCTGAGTCAATCTACTGATCTTTGATTCTTTGACTTGAGTCGTGCCTTCATAAGTCACCTCTAGAAGCTTTCATACTTCATGTGATGTTATGCAAATGGATACCCTATTAAATTCAGTCATGTCTACTGCATAAAACAGTACGTTAATAGCACAAGCGTTAAGACTAGCTTGTTTTTTTTCATTATCAGTATACTTGTCGTGTGGTTTATCAACAAGTACACCATCAATAGCTATACGTGCTGGCTTTTTGTAGCCATCAATAACGATTGACCAAAGGTCAAAATCTAATGACTTCAAGTAGAAGCTCTTTCGTATTTCTAGTAAGTGTAGTTAGTTCCATCAAACAGTAAAGGTCTGTTGGTAGATTGTCCTTCACGTGCATTAGCCATGTGATAGTGCCTCTAGAGATTATATGCAAGTAAATGATAGAAACGGTTAACTAGTAAGTAAATAGTTGTCAATTAACCTGCTCTGATACCAATTATACGACTGATATGCTAAGCAATATATACTCTTGAGGTGGGTGAATAGAGTGTGCAGCAAAAATATTACTAATTAAAATAAAAATACTACTATATCACTATCGTGTCGCAATGGCTATGTCACAGTTATATAAAAGCAGTAAATAAGAGGGACAGAGAGCAAACACAAACACAATGATATATCCTAGTTTTCTTCTTGTGAGGACTAGTCCAGGCCGGATGACTCTTGTTTCGAGTTGAAATCCAATATTTGAAACACAAGCTTTAACAGTACGCTTGCAGCTCTTTACAACACCGAGCTTAGATCCGAAGTGTTGGACCGACTTCAATTGTAAAGTGTGAACTTCTTGATCAAGTCTCTGATTACAACTCTCTGAAACTTCAAGACCATACCATACTAGCAAGTAGACTAGAGGTTGTAAAACAGGCTTAGAATGAAAACTCCTTTATGTTTATAAGATTGCTGAAAACCGAGTTCTGGCTATATTCGGATGCCAAACATTCAAAAAATTGACCGTTGTAGCCGAAACTGCAGGAAGAACAGGTTTATAGGTTTTACCAAGTCATATATCCGAGTTCGGGCCGAACTCTGTCCGAACTCTGTTCGAACTCTGGTAGTCTAAATTAGGTCAAAATTTAGGTTCCAAAACTGGTTTTGGGCTTTTTAGGCTATTCTTCAAATACAAGTTTTTGGGTTTGTTTAAAACAAGTTTATTTGTAAACAAAATTGGGTAGTTTGAAAAATATTTTGGTATCAAGCCTATTTCCCAGTACGACGCAGTTTACATTTTTTTAGACTCGATAAAATAATATAAAATACATTTGAGAATGGAATATAAATACAGACAAGACGACTGAGCAAATCTCGTACAGTAGCAGTACTGATTGTAGTCTACTGTGAGTAGCCCTTATATCAAGTCCCAGTTTAGACGATTATCAAAATCGGTTCGACCATAATTAATGGGCCAACAAAGCAAAGTACGGTCTTTTTCTTAGATTTCTTGTAGACTCGCACCCTGAATCTCCATATTGTCCTTTGTTTGACATAACAAAAAGTTGAACGAACATCTTGATTTATTAAACGTATAAGGTATCAATGTACGAAGAAGGAAGTCCTAAATAGGATATTCTAAGTACAGGGAGAAGAGGTTACTGGAAAAGTGTAACGGTGGAGATCGAGCGCTGCAGCAGCTCCTTTACTCCGTTGACGATCTGACGACGAATCAACCTTGCTATGGCTCTTTGGCGCCTTTGATGGGATTCTGGGGTCACCAATCAAGAGGCTGTCTGGAGGAGAAGATCCCTTAAAGATGGTTGGTTGGTTGGTTTTTTGGTTGACCGGTGGATGCGGGTGGTCAACTCTTCGTGGATAGAGATTGATGATCCTTTGAAGATTGTCGATTTTTAATTTTCCTCTGTCAATCGATGCTTTGGTGGAAGAACTCCTTCTATTTATAGAGAACCAAGCACATATGCGATGTGCATTTGGGTTCCTGAGATATGAAAGAATATGCCATCATTGTACGGTACGGGCTTCTACGGTGCTAACACATGGTGGATTTCGAGATTCCCTTCAAACGAGATCTTTGGTGGTTATAAACATAACCGAAGGAGGTGATATGTAGCGCGTGCCAATTTGCTTGCTCGGATACAGCCGAGTAAATCTTGGGATTTCATCCAAGATTTAGAGTCTAATTAATCCTCGTCTAAGATTTAAATCAATCTGATATGATATCAATCATGATTTAATCCCAATATTCTCTGCAAGAGGCGGTTTAAACAAACCAATTGGGGTGGACCCATGCTTTCTGTGCCTCTGGTAAGGACTAAGTACTGTTGTGCTTCTGGGGTGACGAGTAGACCTTGATTTTGCAGACGACAGAACCTCTGCGCTTTCAGGCGACGAGTGGACTTGGCTTCGAATGACGACAAGACTTCTGTGCATATAGAGAAACTTATGAAGCTGTGTTTCGGGATACCGGAGTCACTGTGCTGTAGACGACAAGTACGCTTGTGCTTCAGGTTGGCGAGGTTATTGTACTTTTGGAGCGACATACTGACTTGTATTGGCTACGATAGGATTTCCCAAGTCTCTTGTAGAGAAGTGACTTAAGCTTCTGAACCGAAGTAGACGACTGTGTAGTAGGAATGGAGATGGTGTGAGTATATCGCCATCCTGCACCTTATACGGACGCAGGTAAGTAGCTGTGCCTCTGAACAGTAAAGACGTTGGCTACGAAGGGAAGGGTATGACACATTTACACATCTGATATTGGCGCATGCAGGTAGTTGTGCCTCTGGAGTGAAGACATTAGCTTCTGAAGCAAAAGAAAGAGAGGGGGGCCTACCACCATCTTGCTTCTGAGGTTGGTACAGGCAGGTGGTTGTGCCACTGGTTTGAAGGCTTTGGCTTCTTCAAAGTGCTGAGTAACTGATATGCTTCTGAGAGGCTGCGCCCATAATAAAGTCATAACACGCTTCGATGGAGATCAATCTTCTAGCGTGCATGTCGAGAAGAAGGAAGGCTGCGCTTTGACGAAGACTACATCCCTAGTAGATCCCTCTAGGCTATGTCGAATCTGTACTAGATCCTTCGTAGAAGAACATAATTAGTCCCTTATGTATAGTCATGATGTGTCTGTACTAGACATTGGTAGACATGACAATAAAGGGATTTCTTTCCATATCTTTTGTTCTGTCTTTTTAGCACTGAGCCTTGGTCTTTTGCATCTTCTGCGCTTTGGCAAAAAGATGTCTTCAGCTGAGATTTTTCATGCTTCTACAAGGCCCCCTTCAAAGTTTCCCGAACTTGAGTCAAGCTCAGGATACTTTGAACAGAAGCATGAACACGCGTCAGGACTGTACGAGCTAGGTGATGGCATGTGTCACGCCTAGCTCTTAGCATTAATTGTCCTGAGTCATCGTTTCAGAGTAAGGGCTCCTGATGGCTTCTTGATATCGTAGCCTCTTGCATCTTTGCAGAGATCATGAATCTCTTTAGTAGAGGAGGTTCAGAGTCACGTTCCTTCGGTCACTCGCAGTACTGTCATGTGACATGGAGTGGAGCTTTAGCTTAACTTATGAGCTTCCTTCTAACTGATGTCTGGCTCGTGCTTGGACCACGTGAATAGCCTATATAAAGGACTATCTCCTTCAAAAGAAGACTCAGCTGCATCAACAATGGCCTTGCTTGCCCGATGCTCGGCTCCTGATGACCTTGGAGTTTGCATGAGGCAGTCATCGATGGCAAATCTTTTCATCCAAAGAAGCTTTAGTAGAATTACTACTAGATCTCGAGACATCCCCTATCCTGGATGTCATGGGCGTCAATGGTGTCTCGAACCCTTGCTTCCTGAATTAGTATTAGTTGTCATGTCGACTGAGGAATGGCAAGGCCTGCTGCTGTGGTTGCTCTCTCTCCGGCCAGCTGGGGAGATAGGGGAGTCCTGTGCTGGTCTTTATCCCCGGTTCGGGACAGTAGCAGCTTCGGGCGGCGGCTTTCTTTTAACTATGAAGTGATTGGCTCTGTCATGCCCCAGTCCCAAAATATTTAGGACTAAGTACGTAGACATGCCAGCTGCATACATACGAAGTATACTCCGATATATGAAAACCTCGTATGTATACATAAGCTGTAAAATGCAGTAAACCACAACTAACTAATCTCATCCACATAATAAGGAAATAAAGATATCATATAATGAATAGTCTTTATATAATATGTTGGGTGGAGACACATCCATTACCAATAAAATAAGAGAAGATGTACATGATATACAAAAGTATCGACGAAGGTAGCAAGATAGATCCAAGGCGCGTCATCTTCAAATAAATGGAGAAGATCACGACCTCGGTTAGAATATCTGTGGAAGACATGAACACACACCTGGAGAGATAACCAGGTCCTCAGAGGGACGTAACAAGACACATAATATCATGCCCTAAACTGAATAATAAAAGCTCAACAGAAAAGTATATGACTAAACAGATAAAAGGTCCTTAACCATTCTATGTGAAAATGCATTTTGAAGACAACGTTCCACACAAGGGCTTCCGAGACTAGAAACACGACGCGTTAGCGTTTCAACCGAGGTACTAGTGGCATCTAGAGGAAAATAAATAAATAAATGCACGGCACACTAGTCTCTCGGGTGAGTCACTAACGGCAGCTAGATGAAAGTAAATGCACGGCATATTTGTGTTTCAACTGAGGCACTAGTAGCATCTAGAGAAAAGTAAATAAATACACGGCACACTAGCTCTCGGCTGAGTCACTAATGGCAACTAGAGAAAAGTAAATGTGTCAAAGCCTCTGCACCTAATAACTGTCTTCCCCCTCCCCATGCACTACTCGTGTTGAATCCACACCATGATATTTTTAATAACCGCTAAGTCTTCTAGGCAATTATATTAGCAGTTATATTCTAACGATCGTCCTGTACGCACCGATGTACGGTCGGTACGCAAGTCTGAATCTATATGAGACACGTGACATCGTGGCACATAGGTATCGGGCCAATGAATGCGGCACAAACAAAGGTGGTCTCTTAACTCTAGGCCAAATGCATAAAGAAAACTAAAGTACAGTAATTTGTAACTACATATGGTTTTGAAAGAACAACTTATAAGAAATAAAATATACATGATATTGAGCAAGAAATTAAACAGTAAAGGCAAGGTATCTTGCCTGGTGGGACACCGGGTGTGCAGCGATGATCAAGGTGGCACATCATGCGACTTCGATGTTACAACTACGCCGGACGGCCTCTGATGATGGCATGGACTGTTCCATCGAGCCCAGAACAGTCAGATTAGTTAGGGTCGACGTAAAGTAATTTCGAATTGGCGAGAGAATAGGAATAATAGGATTAAGTCACGGACAGGAGGATAGTCGAAGGAATTGGATAAACAAACAATGTATATAAAATTTTACAAAACTATTATTATTTATGTTCTTGAAAAATAGAGTTTTATTTAGTTAAAATAATTTAATTAAATATTTAAAAATCTATAAAATCTTTTTATGGCAAAACTTTTAAGTTTGAAATCTAAATTTTATTAATCAAAAAATACTTTTAGGTAATTCATACTCGAAAGTGTCAAAAAATAAAAAAAATTTAATTAGAAAAATAATACTATAATATTTTCATCAAAAGCTTTATTTAAAATATGACACTAATAAATATATATTAGGCTTTTGAAATTTAGTTTGAAATTATATATATATGGTCAAGCCTATTAACTTATTTTAGTCACAAAATAGGATTTTAGAAGAAAAGAAAAATAAAATAAAATAAAATAATACTAATGGTGTACTAACAATAATACTCGTATTAATGTCTAGATATGTACATAATAGTAAGATACATGTAATTAATACTAATAAAGTTCGGCTAGTGTATAGTAGTTACAAATTACTTTAAGTTTTACCTAATAAAATTAGAAAATACTAATAGTATTAATAACAATAATAAAGAAGAAAAGGAAAAATGAAAGCAAACAAAATTTCATAAATTCCACTGCTGCTTGAAAAAGTGATTGTAATAATAAGAGGGGGAGAGAGAGAAAAAAGGGAAAGAGATAGTACTTGGGTAAGAAAATAGGGGCGAGGGAGAGAGAGACGAGGAGGAGAGTGAAGGAAGGGGTTACCAAGTCGGAGATAGCGGTGGCAGATGGCTCGGCACTCGCGGTCGGCGCGATGGCGGTGGAGCAGGGCAACACGATACAGCGTCGAGGTTGCCTGGTGATGGGGTCGCGGTTGTGGCGGCGGGAGGTCGGAGCCTGACTCGTTGCGGCGGCGATAGAGGGTTGCTCTGGAAGGGGAGATGAGGGCAAAGGAGCTGACATTCAGTCGACGGAAGGGGCCTTTTGCCGGTAGCTGTGCCTGGCGCCGTCTCGGAGCGCAGGCTCGCTGGGGATAGCGAGTACGACGTGCGGTGGGAGTCTCGGTGATGCGAGGGCAGGAGACGGAGTCTCGACGTGGCGAGAAGGTGAGGACTGGGTGGCGGCTGGTGAGTCGATTGGTCAGGTTGGGTTTTCTCCTTCTTTTTATTTTTGGGATGGGTGGTGATGTTGATTTGGGCGGCCGCGACGGTGGTCGGTGATGGTGTTTGTTGATTTTGGTGGTTCGGATCAGCGGCCGATCGCGGTGGCGGCTGATCACGGTGGTTGTGGTCTGTAGAAGATGGTCGTGTTTATCACGACAGAGGTATGGAGAGCAGGAGGAAGCACGGAGATGGGCAGTGATGGCCGGAGGAGGAAAATGGTAACGGTGGAGGTTGGCTGGTTGGAGGAGACGGCGGTGGTGGGTTTTGTCGAGAGGTGGCCGGAGCCAGGGGAGGCCGGGTCGTTGTGGGTGAAGGTGCTGCCGGGTGCTGGTTGGCCAGATATGAGTTTTGTAATGGCGGCCAAGGCCGAAGACGGGGTGGTTGTGATGTCGGTGAGGGTGGCATCGTGGTGTCTGTAGTGGCGGTGGTAGGCGGATCCCGGCAAGGATGGACAAAAATTAGCTCAGCCAGGGAGGCGATCAACACAATAGACTAGGGTTAGGGTTAGAAATTTAACGTATCGTGTCGGGGTGTGTCCGACACAGAAAATGATGTATATGTAAATAGATGGAATAAGATAGTTACCCGGGGTCGGACCCGAGGACGTCACGGCTGACACGGAGGGAAATGGACACAGACACGATGCACGTACTTCGGTGGAGAAATTTGTGAAGAGAAATTAGACTTATGGAGTTTATGGAGGAAACATATGGAGGCTCCCCTATTTATAGGGTTGAGGAATTCTACCTGGATAAGGATTTGGACCCAAATAGATAATTACTTGTTTTAATCTAAATTGGTTTAAAACTAATTCATTCAATCTATATTAATTTCAAATCGAGATAATATCAAATAATGACTTAAATCTATTTCAAAAATCTATATAAAATTTAATTAATAAAATCACTATCCAATTTATTCATGATAAACTAGTTTAAAATTAACATTTTATATCTTGAAAAATATACTATAATATTAATTTTGAAAATCATAATAAATATTTTCAAATATTGATAGGAAATACTTGAAATTACTCTTTTAGAAATTTTGAATAATACTTCAAAAATACTTCTGTAGGAAAAATTAAGATAGATAACAATAAAATAAATTTTGAAACTTTAAAACATCTGCATGAATCAAATTTTATGTACTTCGCATGCGACTAGTACAAAATATATTTACTTCGAAATAGGGAAAATAAAGAGACAAAATTTTGTCACTAGTGCGACGGAATGTTTATACTTTCGAGCAATTGAAATATTTAACTAATCACACCAAAATAACTATATCTTCACTATAAAAAATATTTTCTAAAAATATGTACCTCCTACATATTCGCACTTGACGAGAAAATACCAAAAAGAATTCAATACCAAATTTAAAATAAAATTTTTAAAAAAATCGTAGCAAAAATTTAGGGGGTTTACAGGTCTGTCACCGCTTCGTCCGCACTATTGAGAGCTTGTACCACAATTTCAGCTCTCTCTTTTTGGCTTTTGTGTATGTAACTACGAAGAGTCTGTAATACGTCTTTGTAACCACATGTTTTTATATGTAGAAGCTTTCTTGTTCCCTTTGCTTTTCTCTTCAGAATAAAGAGGGAATCTTCATAATGGATTGCCTGACCAGAGGTAATATGAACGTGGTAGGCTTGATCTTTTCCGGGGTATACAACAACAATCTAGAGGTAATATGGACGTGAATAGTTTTCTAGACCGCCGGAATAATCATAGAACTGATACGATAAGAACGACTACTCAGAGATAATGTGGACATGGTAGTCGCATCTTCCAGGCATAGAGGAGCAATCCAGAGGTAATGTGGACGTGAAGTGCTTCATCTACTTGAGAGAATATAGGAGGGAGGGAGAGAGATCCCCTTACCAGAACTCATGGGCACCCTTTTCAGGAGATGTGGGTGCCTATGTTGGTTCTGTCTTCAGACGTAATACTTCTTTAGGAACTTGCTCTTGATGGGCATCATTAGCAAGTGACCATTAGGCTTAGCTAGTCGATAAGCACCGTTGGAGTATACCATTTCTATGATGAACAGTCCTTCCCACTTGGGCTCGAACTTCCCAACTGTCTTGTGGGTCATCACCATCGATCTCCGTACTGCCAAGACGAGGTCGCCCACCTGGTAGAATCTTTCATAAACCTTTTTGTTGAAGGCCCCGGAGATACGAGCTTGGTAAAGCTTAATCCTTTGCTGCACGAGCAAGCACTTTTCATCTAGCGCTTCTAACTATTGTAACCGCCTGCGCTAATTGTCTTCGATGGTTAACTGATTAGTGATCATGTTAGCAGACAACATCTTCTTATAGACTTGACCTATGCTGGTATCGGAGTCCCAAGTTGACGAGTCAGAAGAGTGTGAGCGCCTCACAACTTCTTTCTCTGAATCTTCTGAGTGGACGTATGTGTAACGTACCGCAACCCTCGACGAGTACGTTGGTAGTAGTTTTCAGCTTTTCCTTTTGGAGCGCAAATCTGTACGGAAAGACGTCGGCCTTTGCCATAATTGAGCCCCTTGTTGCTATTCAGGTCGTAGTCCATCTTCTGGATAAGGTTTTTGGCCTGCACAGTTAGCGGTAGAACTGTATTTTGCCGCTGTCGAAGTCAGGGTCTTCAGGAGTTATTCACTGCGGATGCTCCAATCGACCGAATATGATGGGTTCCCCTTCTTTTTTCCTAGCTGTAACTATGAAGTAGGTGCCCCGGACAGGGACAACTCGGCTCACATGGTTGGCAGTTGTCACTTGCGTCTGCAGTTTACACAAAGAATTGTCCAGAAAATATTTAATGTTCCAGCATGCACCAGAGTAGTTTGATGACAACTTTCTGTTAATAAAGTGGGATATTTTGTCTCGAGGGATTGCGTCATCGAAGGAGTGGACCTCTATGTTGGCGCAGACTTAATCTTCTAGCTCTTCGTCAGTGAGGACTAGAGCTGCCGTCGGAGGAGATGGAGGACACCTCCCTTTCAGCTTGACCATCAAGGGAATTGTGGTCTGATGCTCCTGCGCCTTCATGGTCGGCTTTGGGGACCTCCAGGGTAACCTTATTCGTATAGGCTCCTAACTATCTTTCATCATCACTAGTGGCGAAGGTGGAGCTTTGCCCCAAAGCTTAACAACGAGAGGCGCTGACACCTTAGGAGGCCTCCCTTTCAGTCGAACCTTTAAAGGTTTTTCGGACACTGCTGCACTTTTTGAAGATGTCTCTGCCTCGTCGTCAGCATCATTGCTATCATCGTCCCAGGGGACTGACTTGTACAGATCGGCATTCGTACAGTAGGCTTCAAGTCCTCGAAACGAGTCGATATCAGCGAACTCCGTTTTGATGGTCTCGTCGCTGGCCACATACTTCATACACTGATGCAGGGTGGAAGGGATAATCATGTACTCATGGATCCATGGTCATCCCAGCAGCATGTTGTAGTTTACGTCTGCATCAATGACATAGCAAGTCACTTCAGTATGAAGGTCGTCGATATGACATTTTAGGCAAATTTTGCCCAGGGGCTCGCTCTTTCCCGTGTTGAAGCCACTGATTGTTATGTTCGAGGCTGTCAACCGATGCATCAGAATCTCTAAAGTTTGAAGCAAGCTTCTTGGGATAATGCTCAAAGAGGAACCTGGGTCGATGTTGATGCGATCGACCTTAATGGCACCGACATACCCTGTATGGTACATGGGGCGGTTGTGCCGGTTATTCTTTAGCAGCATGTCTTGCTGGGTGAAAGTAATACTGGGAATCACTTCGACCACGCTGTGGCAATGTGGGCAAGTTGCAGGATCTACTTTTGATAGCTGAACCTGGGTGAGGAAGGACTCGGCGTTCTGTAAAGCTTCACTTAGCGCATCTCGGACCTCCTTAAAGAGGCGGAGGAGCTCGAAAAGTGATAATCTAACAGGAGTATTAGCCAACTGTGCTAGAATATTGAAGTTGTTGGGCTTGATAGGCCCTATTGTCGGATCCTTTCTGAGAGGTTTGTCGAAACGAACCTCCTTATGTTTCAGCTTGTCTACGGTAGGGGCCCGGGATGGACCCGCCTCTGGTGCCTCAGGGGTTTGAGGTGGACCTGCTCCTGATATATCTGGGACAGAAAAAGTATTTGGTGGCGACTTCTCCTGGTCTGGAGCCTGGCTCTCCTCTTGCCTCTGCGCCGAGCGGGTGGCCACCAAAGCATCGTCGATCGACGCCGAGACCATACGACATGCCTTGATTTTCTTTCCTTTGGTAGAAAGGGTCATAGATGTCATCATGTCGAGAACCAAGTCAGGATGTATACACATGACTTCGCCTTGAGGCGTGGAGAATAGGATGAGCCCTTGAGCGTTGTCCTTTGCTGGCGGAAGGTTGACTACTTCCATCATCGCCTTTGGAATAGGGATGACGCCATCTTGCACCTCTGTAGCTGAAAAACTCCCGAACTAGAGAGTAACCATGTTGGCCGTGACTGTCTTCTCTTCGTAATCCAACGATAAGATGTTGGCATTAATGAAGCACTAAATTTACCCCTTCAACACATAGCAGTCTTATATTGAGTGATGGACGTACTGGTGATAATGGCAGGTACTTGGGATGGTCCACCTTTTCCATCTTATCAGGACACCTGGGTGCCGGGATAGACAGTTTGCCACTCTTCGTAAGCATCTTGAAGAGCTCCAGCGTATCCTCGTCATTGAAGGAGTAAGTCTCCCTCGGCCTCTGCGCTTCCGCGGACTTGGGGTTCACAGCTGCTAAACCTTTGGAGATGTTGACGGTCATGGCTTGCTTGCCTTTTCCGTCTTTAGGGTTGTTGCTGGACGAGCGTCTCTCCTTGTCTTCGGGCGCAGGAAAGTGTAGCCCCAGGAGCTGTGCATCTTGGGCTTTCCTTTGTGCGGCATCCGCCTCTGGAATGAAAGGCGTCCACTCCATGCAGGGAGCACTGTGTCATAATCTTATAGCGGGCAGCATGTTCTTGCGGCAGGAGTCCACAATCATGGGCTCGGGCATATCGGGTGGTAATCTGAGGGCTGCCTGGCGGAAGAGCTCGATGTATGCACGGACAAGCTCTTTCTTCCTCTGGATAATTTCTATGAGGGTCGACATGGTCATATACATGCCTCCTTCGTAGAATCGGTCCACGAACCGAGTCTTCGGGTCTTCAAATTACGAGATACAATCGTCCGAAAGATTACAGAACCACTCATTGGCTACCTCCTGTAGGGCTCCTATGAATATGTTGGACAGGAGGGCGTCATCCTTTGGCAGGTGCCCCATTACAGAGGCAAAGTACCTCAAGTATTGTCGGGGAGACCCCTTCCCTTCATAAGGTGTAAGCTGTAGGAACGAAGTCGTAAAGCAGAATATTCTAGAAGGGGGTGAATAGAGTAGGCAGCGGAATATTGCTAATTAAAAACTTTTTAGTAGTAAGATCACAGAATTAAATCAATAATCACAAAATAATAATTGTAAAAAAAATAAGATCAGAAGGCAAAAGCAAACACAACAATTTATACTGATTTCACTCTTGTGAGGACTAGTCCAGTCGGAAGAACTCTAGCTTCCAGTTGATTCCACTGTTAGAAAGTCCCGCATGTTTTCATACAAAGTCCTTGCAACTTCTACAAATACGAGCTTTGATACGAAGAACTCGACCAACTTCAATTTTGAAGAGTCTTTCTTCAATCAAGCCTCTGATTACAATTTCTCTGAAATCTTCTAGACCGCACCATACCGGCAAATTGACTAGAGAATTGTAACTGGCTTGGGATTTGAAACTGAAAGCTTTTTAGAACTCTTTGGAAAGAAACGAAAGCTTAAAAGAGAAAAGATAAAAGTGAACGAGTGATTTTAAATGATCAGAATTCTTTTCTATTTATAGTTTTTTCAAAGACAGAACTCTGGCAGAATTCGGACAGAACTCTATGTAACAATCCGCAACTGAAGGGAGACCAAGTTTTACAAACGTTCGAAAATCAAACGGTCACTAACCGAACTCGGCCGAACTCGGGCCGAGTTCTGTCAGGGTTGGTCAGGGTTTTTCAAAAGTAATTTTTGGGCTTTTTAAAATTCTTCAGAAGCTTTTGTAAATAAGGAATGTTTTTCAAAAACATAGGTCATTTTTAAAAATTATTTTGGATAGCCTATTTGCCAGTACGACTCGGTGTACAATGTATTCCTAGACTCAATAAAAGTAAAAATTATATTGCATAAAGAAATACAGACTTGAGTGGCAAACATAGCTTCGATCTTGAACTAAGTAGATATCTGATCTTGTTCAGTGTCCAAAATGTCTTGATTAAACACCTGAGTTGCTCCGTATATCGAGACAGAGTTTCATCAATTATTAAAATCTGGTTTGATCATGACCAATGGGCCACAATCTCCCCTATTTTGATAATTGATAAACCTTGACTGATATAATATCTTTGGTATCTTTGATAAGACAAAAACAAATTTCGGTAAAAAAAATTGTTCTTGTAATCTTACAAAGAAAAGATTAAGATGTTAGATCTTATTTCTCCCCCATTGTCACTTAGCAAAATAATTGCAAAAGAGAAAGCTCCCCCACAATATATGCATAAGCAATAATCAGTGAAAAACAAATAAATATAAGAAATATTTATAGTGTTCACAGGCATGGTATATCTAAAAAAATATCGAAGCATGATAAAGAGTGCTATAACGAGATTTGCTAAATAGTACTAAACTGATATAAATCTCTAAATTAGATAATAGAAAATGATGTTTAACAAACAAACATCACAGAAAATGTCACAAAAAGTTCTAAAACTAGCACAAATAAAAGTACGGATACTAGCTTGGAATGTTGGAGCATTTCCAAGTAAACAAAGACAATAAACAGTCACAATTGTACGACAAACTAATTACAAAAGAGAAAGCTCACCCGCAATATATGCATAAGCAATAATCAGTGAAAAAATAAATAAATATAAGAAATATTTATAGTGTTCACAGGCATGGTATATCTAAAAAATATCGAAGAATGATAAAGAGTGCTATAACGAGATATGCTAAATAGTACTAAACTGATATAAATCTCTAAAGTAGAGAATAGAAAACGATGTTTAACAAACAAACATAACAGAAAATGTCACAAAAAGTTCTAAAACTAGCACAAATAAAAGTACGGATACTAGCTTGGAATGTCGGAGCATTTCCAAGTAAACAAAGACAATAAACAGTCATAATAGTACGACAAACTAGACAAAAATATCTAAATCACATCTCATCCTCATCATCATCATCATCAGTAGTAGTAGTCCTAGCACGACCACCATGTCCAGAAGGCCAGCTCTAGATGTGCCAACTCCAAAGGTGTGTAGAGAGCACCCCAACGGTACCAATCATAAGCGTTCCCTGGCTGGAACAGAGAATGGACCGCCTCACCTCAATGCGGTAACTAGATACCAGGTCTCCTAGAAGAGAACTGGCAGAATGATCCGTCTGAGCAAATCAGAGATCGGCAAAGGTTGGTAATAGCCTAGAACCGAGTCACGTCACGGAACTTATATTCTCTGGAAGTGTCAACAAAGAAAGTCTGCATATCCGAAAGGTGCTGATGGATACCCTCAAAAGTCATAGGGTAGGTCTGAGGAGGAACATTGGGCAGTAGAGCAGAGCAGGCGTGCAGGCAGCGGTAGTGTTGCGACGAGAAAGCGAAGATACTTGGGCTCAGGGTCCCGAGTGCAAGTGGATAATCGATATCAAAATGATGAAGATTCGATGGATAACCATCGCATAAGAGAGATTGTGGTCTATTCCGTGACATTCCCATCATTTGGATGATAGTCTTAGGGGCAGAAAAAGGAATACCCTTAAGAATGTGATAGAGGGCAGATAGCTCCAAATGCAGTGACATCATCTTTCGAAGTGGATTTCGGAATAATAGTAAATAGATGTGTAATGTAACTCGTATGTAAACAAGTTCATGTTTTTGGTCTTGATCTTTCCAGGACAGCACTTGCTGGCGCACAAAGCTCATTCTTGAAAGTGACAAGATCTGTCCTCGAAAAAGTCGAAGTCAGTGATGTCATCGAGCGAGACACCTTTATTGGAATACCAAGGATTTTCGCTAGCAACCCATAATCGAATTCGATATCGATACCGCCAATATGAGTTCTTGCGATAAAAGTGTCTAATATGAAGTTACAGTAAAATAGTGAAAGGGCATTAGAGCTATAGGGAATTGTTGGGTAACGAGACAGTGTAACCCTAATGCCTCAAACAAAGGACGATGATCTGGAAGTACAGTCCTTTGATCGGAGCGCTTGGCAATTATACGCATGGCAAAGTCGACATACCATAGCAAAGCTTGGTCATGAGTTTTGAAGTAAAACTCATCTGACATGCCGTCACCCGTTTGGACCGGGAAAAAGAGGGAATTGTATTCGGATCTGAAGATGATGCCTCTTTACTGGCATTAGTCTTCTTCCTCTTTGAAGGATTGAATCCCTTAGGCATTTTTTTTCCAAAATATCACCCCTAGTTTTCAGGAACAGGGGTATTTTTATCATTTATATTTTTGAAATATTTTTGAAATTTATTTTATTATTTATGATATTGTTTTGGGGTTATTTGAGTAGGGTTCGAATTTCAGCTCAATCCGACTTGAAACGGGGACCCGGGGTAGTTTTGACTCTAGTGGACCCACACATTAGTTAGCCATGGCCCACATGGTATTTATTTTAGTTAGTGGTTAGACTAATTATTTTATGATAGGTTTAGTTTAATTAGTGCATTAAAACTAGACTAAATTAGCCTCAACCTTAAACCTTTTCCCAATATTAATTAATAGGACAAATGGGAGTGTTTTAGTAATTAGTAATGGGGACACCTAGGCCTTTTGGGCCGGCCATAGGGCGGAATAGGGAGTGAGTCATCATCATCTTCATTGTTCTCATCCCTTTCTCTCTTTGTTCTTCCCAAATTAATTTAGAGAGGAACCTCCAGTTAATTTTATCTCCAAATCATCATTTTCTTACCAAATCTTCTTTATTCTTCTCTACTCTATGAAAGGAAGGAGCTAGCCAAGTTTGGGAGGATTCAGACTCGTTCGTGTCTATTTGGAATCTCTACGTGTCGATGGTG
>JANAVB010016196.1:4114547-4267993 GCA_029216955.1 Iris pallida | reverse complement strand
GCGGGAATGACTGACATCCTACCACAAAATTTTGTGGGACCTTATGGTATGGTTTGGGGACGAACAAGCCACGGATTTGACACTGTGTGCACATGCGCAGAATTGCCCACTGATACGGTGTCCGTATCGAATGTATGCGTGTCGTGGACACGTTTCAGACACTTGAGCACATTCTCCTAGTCCTGGCGAACCTCATGCACAAGCACGAGTATGTGTCACCTTGTGTCGAGAGTACGAGGCTCGACACGCACGCACGAGGCCCCTGTTGCACGGTTTCAGACACAGTTCATTTTGTTGGTTTTAGACACGATTGTGTCCCTTCGTTGACACGTCTAGGCTCGTGAGGACACGTGGGATGAGTACCTACCTCTGTACACCTATTTCATTTATTGATTTCAAGTTTTTATTAGGAATTAGATTCGAATTTGAGGTTTTTTTTCCATTTAACTGATACAGTGTACATGTCTGAGTTTTCTGAATTATATATATTTCCAAACTAAATTTCTTAGGATTAATTTGGCAATATTATTTAACCTACACATGACTGAGGTTAGTTGCATGATTAGGTTGATGTTAACACAAGGATTGGGATTTCGAATTAGGATTGAACTGTTATTGAACTGTCATTGGATATAATTTCCTAAGGTTACACATCTTTTAAAACCTGAGATTAGCTACATGATGAGGTCAATGTTGGCATGGGTTAGTGGGTTTCAAATTTTTTTAGGGACCTGTTAACTGAGATGTAAGTATTCACTGAAACAGGGCATTCCTGAGATTGCATTGCCTTCCTGACCAAGTCGAGCTCCATACACACATTCACCTATAGCCCACTGCTTGTTCAGACATCCCAACTGATTCCAATGCATTATCTCATCTCTCTGATACGAACATGAATTTTGTTCATATACCCTTCACTCATCTTTCATTCACAGTTTAGTTGCACTTTACTGCATATATCATTGCATACACATATATCACTGCACATTAGTTATCTGCAAGGCATTCACTGCATTCATCCATCATTCGCTAATGCCCAGGTAAGTCCTGCATATGAGAGTACCAGATGTGTTTGCATTCCTGTATATGTTGGTTTAGTATCATACATACCAGATATCTGCATTTCATTCCTGCATCAATCCATGTTCAGACCCTTGAACCTTTCGTTGTCCATGCATCATTCACTGCACCCTTAGGATGAAAGTATCAAATCCTTACTCTTTTACTGCCATACCTAATGACATGTTTAGCCCATTATTCACTGCACATATATATCATGCCTGCATTCATTCGAATGCCACTTTAAACTACTGAGTATTAAGTCCCCTACTTTACCTTGCAATTTAGTCCAAGGGATTCCATTCATATCAGTTACCACTATAGTGCAAACCCTATTACCTAGATACATACATATGTCCCCTTCATAACTAGCCTTAAACTTTAATACATTCAATCCATTTCACTGTAACCATCCTTTTCCTCTAATTACAATCCAAAGTCAGTCCCCATTTATCTATTATGTCACTTGGAGTTCATTCTTTAAACTAAAACTTAGACCCTCTTCCCATATTCACTCCATGTTACCCCTTGTGTCTGCCCCCTTTGTATAGCTTGAATAGTTATGTAATGTAGGTATCCCATGTATGTTAAACTAAATGCTAGATATGCAGGAATATGTGCTTAAGGTTGCATTCATATATGTTATGAATATATTGTAATGAATATCTGCATATAGGCAATGTAATGCACTATCAAATGCATTGGTATATACAATGTATGCATAGATATATGTTTTTGTGTTAGCATGCTTGTTATGTAATTAACACATAGATAGTATATCCTATGCCTTCCATTTCACCACCATGTTCACACACGTAGACCCTTGTATGTAAATTTCTCCCTCTATATTCACAATTGTATGTTAATATTGTGTATATAGGTACAAACCTATATATATATATATATATATATATATATATATATATATATATATATATATATATATATATATATATATATATGTATAGGAGATTCATGATAAATAGTTAAATATGATGTGCCTTGATGTGTGGCTTGTGTTTGGCTTGTATAGCCTTGTGATTGGTGTGTGATTGCTAGACTAGGCTTGGTTAGGCCTAATGAGACTTGCTGGGGTTAGGAGTGGCCTAGTTGACCTAGTTTGACTAGTGTAGTTGACTGGAGTTGACCAAGTGTTGACTTTGGTCTAGTTTGACCTAGACAGCATGCAGATGCATTGTAGATTACTGTTATCATCCCCTGTATACATCTTGACTTGTGTTGCTCTAACTAGGAGTCAGGTACCTCATCTCGGACAGTATATTTACTACAGTTATTCAGATACCAGGCGAGTACATTCTCTTATTATTTCATAACTTGCTTAGAATTATATTCTTGCTCTAGTTTACCTTATTTGATGCTGTCACGATATTATCACGGATTTGTACTATATGGATCCCTACATTGAGATGTTATCCTCCTCGGGAGCATCGGATACATCATGTCATGTGTTTCGTGTACATCATGTATTCCTCGCTCTCATGTTATTCATGTTTCTCATGTGCTTCATGCTTGTTCATGCATGCTCGTGTACTCTCATGTGCTCTCATGATCGGACATGTTTCCCATGTATCTCATGTATAACCTATACTTCATGTGCACTCATTTATGAGCCTTCATGTGAATTTTATGTGTACCCACTTATGGACCCCCTTGTGAACTTCATGTGCACTCATGTATAAGCTCTCATGTATACTTCATGTGCACCCATCTATGGGCTTCATGTGAAAACCATGTACGTAACATAACTTGTCTGGATCCTTGTGTATTGATTGGGATATAGGGGAGTATAAATAGTCATGTGAACAATTCCAAAGTAGAATAGCCATGTACGCCTCTTTAGTATAGCCATGTGCAAATCAAGCCGTTCATATGTCGACTTTGTACTCTAAATCACTAGTTACTGGTAGCTCTCTACTTATAGTAGATATTTCTATTACAGTTCTCTCTCTGTTTACATCATGTACTTTTTTCAGTTTCATGTATCGTACTCTCATGCATGTTTATATTCTCTAACCTGTTATGATCTGCGTGAGATGTATTGTGCTCGCTCCCGTCCTGACTAGACCTGTTAAAAATTTTACAGAGGATGACGAGGAACCCTGCACTCCTTACTTTGGAGTTTGTCTAGATGACACTCGCGACCTGGACCCCAGAGGGGGTTCAGGCAGCTGCTGAGGATGATACCTTGCATAGTATAGATAGCTTAGACTGTTTCTTTCATGTTAGTTGTTGTCCTTATTTTCAGAGTTGTATATTCTAGAGATGTTGAGACTGGTAGTTATTAACTTATGTTATTTCATTTCTGTTGTACCTCAGTTGAGGACTTTCTTATCTACTTTATCGTGCCATATTCTATCTCTAGTTGTGATTGAGTTGTACCTTCTGTGATTAGCCTCCAGTTGAAGATTATTCTATATTGTGTTAGTTATAGTTCATGACCTAGAACAACGTTCTACCGCCGACACTGCGGCGTAGGCTGGACGTTGTTACGTACTCGCACCCTCACGGTGGGTGCGGATCGTGACAGTTGGAGTGTAGAGTTTAGAGAAGGGAATGAAGAATGGAGAGTGGTGTCAGAGGGGGGGAACTACCTATTTTGCTGCTGCAAACAGCAGCAACAACAGGGCATGACAGCCCCTTTAAATCATCTATTGGCTGTCCTAAAACAGCCCTTGTATTGCCCCTTAACACCAACATATAGCTGTCCGTTTTCCCTACCAATCAGCCCCTATATGCTACCCCATGGCTGTCCAATATAAGCCCCCACATTCCAGCCCAAAACCTATCATTAGCACCCCTAATCTCAGTCCTAAACACCCACATAACAGCCCCAACATGAGTCCAATTTCAGTCCATATTTCAGCCTTAACTTAGCCTATAAATTAGTCCCCATTTCACCACTATTCAGCCTCTACAAAGCTCTATATTTCAGTCCCATTAACACTCCAAATCAGTCCCATTTGATGCCCCATTTTCAGCCCCACACATGTACAATTCAGCCCCTACAAGCCATACAAATCAGTCCACTTTATGAGCCTATGTGTGTGTGTTTATGAGCTTGTGTGTGAGTGTGTGTGAACCTATAGGAGTATAGCTAATAGCCTATAGGAGAGCCTATGTGTAAACCTATAGGAAAGCCTATATGGGTGTTATATGTGATTTTTGTGTATGAGTGAGTTGTGTGGGTGAGTGCTAGAATGATGTGAGAATAGTATATGATATTGGTAAGGTAATGGGTAGGGTAAACCAACATATGTTCTAAGATAGGCTAGATACCTAGGATACCTATATTTCTTGATAGGTAAACCTTAGATAGGATAGTATCTAGCTACCCTAAGGATCCTAGGCTAGTATCTTGGGTATTAGCGGGGTTTCTTTTGTATTGGGCAAGGTATCGGGATTTACCTTGGAAAGGGTAATGTAGGTTTTACCTAGAAATAAGGTATTTGAGTTTATAGTCTAAGATATGGTTAGAACTTGGTTCCCTTCGTTGGTAATAATCAAATATAGTGCTCCTAGACTAGTTTTGACTTCGGTTGACCATGTTGAACAAAAGTCAACCGAGAGTCAAACTTAGCCTTTAAGCGACTAGATTTGACCGAAACCAAACCAGAGTTTACCAGTTGACTGAAAATCAACTGTTAGTCAACATTTGACTTGTTTGACCTACGGTTGACCCAGGGTTGACTCATTATTGACCAGAGTTGACAAGAGTTGACTTTTTGACCAAAAGTCAACTATAAGTCAACCTTTGACCCAGATTGACCTAGTTTGACTTCCTGTAACCTTGTTTGACCTTGGTTATCTTAGTGTGACCCAGTTTGGCTCAGTATGACCTAATGTGACCTAGTTTAGCTTGGTGTGACTTGGTTTGACCTAGTTTTTGACTTAGACTTGCATATCATGACTAGATTAGCTTTTCTTTCATTATTAAACCATGTTTTGACTTGTAGTATCTCATCTATAGGCCTGTGATTACTCTGAGCATCTGTTCACCTTATCAGCCCAGGACCACAGGCGAGTACATTCACTGATAGTTTTCATTGTCTTGATATCTGCTATATCCGATTCAGTTGTAGTGTCTTACTCGATTTCTAGTCACGATAGTTCACGGACTAGTATATGTCGGATCATGACATGGGATGTTGTTCCCAAATTTTTATGGTATATTGGTACATATTCTGTCTTATTTCCATGTATTGGTATAGACACCGATTCCAAAGGGGACTTGCTACCCTCTTATGGAATCCCGTTTCATGACGTGTCATGTCCAGATCCATTATACTATTCAAGGATGGGGGAGTAATTAGTGGTTGTGTGATCAAAATTCCTACATTGTTCTATTGTACACATTGTTCATAGATATACCCTCGCCTTACGACGGGTAAAGCCTTACCCTACATTGTTCATAGCTTTCCATGGTGACCGGCCTTACCGCTCTATTGTATACATTGTTCATAGCCGGTCGGATGGAAAGCCTAAGTATATTTTCCTAAGACGATCACATAACACACTAATAATTCGAGGCACCTTTTATATTTATTATCGTAGGAGGCTAAGTTCTGTTCGGAAGAAGGGTTACAACCCCGGTCATCGTTTGGTTTAAGGGTTGTAACTCGACTTCCGAATACTTCCCAAGTCGTCCTATATATATATTGTTGTCCTATTCAGTACTCACATCTTGATATATATTTCCTGTTGATTTTGTCTTGTATTTTATTACACTGTCACTTATAGAATTTGTCAATTCATAAGGAACTGCTGTTGGTGTTTCTACTTGCTCATTTTCCTGACAAGATACCGTTGATATATTACAGATGATTCTGAGGCAGATTGCCCGACCTATTATGGGGTCGAGTCTGATGGAGTAGACCTGGACCGTGGCTTGTTAGTAGAGCCACTAGACTTTGCTCACCCTGAGTAGTGTAGCTTAGTTAGGTTTGCCTGGCCTGCGAGCCAGCTAGTACTTTTCAGACTGTAGCAGTTATATATATATTTTCTGTGACTCTGTGATGTTACGTATAGTTCTGGACTTGTGTGGATCTTAGACTTATTTCCTGTTTTCATCTATCGTATTTCTTTCCATGATATCTACCTGGTTTATATTTGTGATTGAGACTGTATTGCTATGTCACCTCCATTCGGAGTGTATATACTGTACAGGTACCTTTATCTGTTTTAGTCGTAGTATTTAAAGACCCTATATACAGCGTTCTACCGCCGATTCTGCGGCGTAGGATGGACGTAACCACATACTCGTGCCCTCTTCAGGGTGCAGGTCGTGACACAAAACTAGATAATCCTACGAAATTGAAAGTGGAGGGAAGAAGGAGTTATACCTTCTGAAATTCAAGTATGTTGTAGAGGGATGATTTTTTTGCATGAATCCAAAGTTTGGATTAATTTTTCTACGTAGATTGGAAGCAACAAAGTGGAGAAGAACTAGGGTTTTGGGGGACTTCGGGCGGCTGTTGCTGCTGTTTTGATGAAGTTTGGAAGCGATGAAAAGGAGGGGGCCTCGGGTTCTGACTAAAAAGTATATAACACCAACAGAACTCTGGCCGAATTCGGACCGAACTCGGGCAGAATTTGTCTAGGATTCTCCTGAGTTTAAAAAAAACTTGTGGGCCACATCCTTTTCATCAACTCATTTCAAATATTTAATTCAAAGTTTAGTAATTATAAACTTCAAATAATATATTAATATTATTTTATAAATTAACTTTCGTTACTCAGCGTCTGTTTCAGATTAGCTGTAGAAGTAATGTCCCAGCTAATGGGAGTTCACTGGAGAATAATTAAGTACCGCTTCGTTTCGACCGTAGTCGTAGTGACAGACATACTCTTTGTAGGCTTGTCTCAAAAACAGTTATTGAGTATTGAAAAAATTAATTAATAAAACAAAATTAATTAATATTATTGACATCTAAAATTCCTAATTCTCGACGTAAATAATTGAAACGATCTTCCGCTAGAGGTTTTGTAAAAATATCAGCCAATTGATTCTGTGTGTCTATTTATACAAGGTCTATATCTCCATTTTGTTGATGATCTCTAAGAAAATGATGTTGAAACTCGATATGCCTAGTACGAGAATGGCATACTGGATTCTTAGTCAAATTAATAGAACTAGTGTTATCACAGAAAATGGGTATGTGTGTGAAATGTAATCCAAAGTCTTCTAAAGTTTTTTTCACCCACAAAATTTATGCACAACAACGTCCTGCGGCAATATACTTAGCCTCAGTTGTTGATAATGCGATAGAATTTTGCTTCTTGCTAAACCAAGAGACTAGGGCTTTTTCTAGGAAATGATATGTGCTGCTGGTACTTTTTCTATCTACTTTGCATCCAGCAAAATTAGTATCAGAATAACCGGTTAGGTCAAACGACATGGTTTTAGGATACCATAAGCTGACAGAAGAAGTGCCTCTAAGGTATCGAAAGATACGCTTAACTGCGCACAGATGTGATTCCTTAGGATTGGCTTGAAAACGTGCATACAAGCAAACACTAAACATAATATCAGGTTGACTAATAGTTAAGTACACTAAGCTACCGTTCATATCTCGATACTTACGTATATCGACGGGTTTGCCTTGTTCATCGATATCAAGCTTGGTTGAAGGCGCCATTGGAGTGCTAAGTGGTTTGACTGCTTCCAGGTCGAACTTCTTTAATAAATCTTTTGTGTACTTTGCTTGATTTATGAACGTCCCATTGTTGGTTTGTTTGATTTGCAGTCCGAAAAAGAATTTTAGCTCTCCCATCATGCTCATCTCAAACTCATTCTGCATACACTTTAAAAATTCTTAACAAAGAGATTCATTAGTGGATCCAAAAATAATATCATCTACATAGATTTGAATCAAAAGAAGATTGCTATTCAAAGATTTTATAAACAGTATAGTGTCAACCTTTTCCTTTAAAAACAGTGTAGGAACGAAGTCGTAAAGCAGAATACTCTAGAGGGGGGTAAATAGAGTAGGCAGCGGAATATTGCTAATTAAAAACTTGTTAGCAGTAAGATCACAGAATTAAATCAATAATCATAAAACAATAACTGTAAAAGAAATGAGATCAGAAGGCAAATGCAAACACAGCGATGTATACTAGTTTCTCTCTTCTGAGGACTATTCCAGTCGGAAGAACTTAGCTTCCAGTTGAATCCACTATTGGAAAATCCTGCAAGTTTTCATACGAAGTCCTTGCAACTTCTACAGACGCGAGCTTCGATACGAAGAACTCGACAAACTTCAATTTTGAAGAGTCTTTCTTCAATCAAGCCTCTAATTACTGTAACACCCAGTTTTTCAAATGAGAATAATTTTGAACTTTTAAAATTATATTATTATTTATTGATATTTATATCATATTATGAATTTTGGTAATTTTTAATTAATTTAATATGGTTTTAAGTCATGACTTATGATTTTGATGTGCTGCTTGTGAAACACTAGAGACTGTCTGACCTAGAGCCTAACCATGTGATTGGGAATATTTATTTATCATTTTTAGCCTAAGGATAATTTGGTCATTTTGACTTATTAGAATTATTTGATTAAATATTGGATTGGTGATTATGATTTTGACTTTGACTAGTTGAGACCATGTAGACTAGCCTAGAAGCTAACCCTAGCTATGGTGACCCTAGTCTAACTTAAGTTAACCTATTTTAGTCATTAGAAATTAGTTTTGAAATAGGAAGATTAAGTTTAAGTGAAATGGTTACATGACTTAACTCAATGACTAGTGATTTTTTCCAATTCATGACTTATGTAATTGAGCCATAGGCCCATGACTTAAGCCCAAACCCCAACAAACCCACCCATGGCAGGCAACATAGGGTTCCCACCCCTATTTAATGCCTCTTCCATTTGTTCTTGCCTCTTTTGTGCTTGACCTAGATTTTTGAAGGAAAGATAATTCCTCATTTCCATAAAATCCTAATAAATTTATTTCAACTCCTTTTAACTCTAGTCTTTTGCATTAGGATCTAATTATTGTTTATTTACTGTTGGTGGAGAGTAATCCCATATTTTGAGCAATTTGGGGATCCGAGCTAGCAAGGAGGAACAATTCATTTTGGGGCTTTTCTTGCTATTTGTATCTATAGGTAAAACCCCTTAAATTACATTATTATTCCGATTTCTTTGCATATTAGGCTAGATCTAGGTGTCCCCTAGCTGTCCCTAGAATTTGGATGGATTTCGTGTTCGTTTGGTGTCCGTATCGGACACGTGTCTATGTGTATGTTATGTGTTTGACAAAATGCCTCTTAGAACTTTTTTTCTTGGTTTTCAAAACAAATTATATATTTGGGTAGCTAATCATATATAAGTTATGTGTATGTGACTGAGCATGATTTGGGTTGGTTTTCGTGTCCAAATCGGACACGTACGTCAAGTACGAGGACACCATGCACTATCCTGTTGCTCGGGGTCGACACAGGACACGACACGGCACCCTGACACCTGAAAATTGGTGTGTGGGTGCGGGCAATGACTGACACCATGCATGTAAAATTTGAGACGATTTTATCAAGTGGTTTGAGAGATATTCGACCCGCACTGGAATTGTAAACACACACATGTGCATAGCTGTTCACTGATACGGGGTTTTAACTTGGACACGACACAGGTACGACCCAGGTCAGGGTGTGGGAATCCTAGCCCTACTCTGGGCGAACCCATATGCACGAGCTCAACCCACCCCGAGCTCTGTGTCGAGCCCACGAAGGCTCGACATGCACGCACGAGGATGTCTGTGCTAATTTTTGAAACATTGTATGGTTCATGTTTTGGACACTTTGTGTCTTGTTCCTTGGACACGTGTGGACATGTATAGGCTCGTGGGGTTAGCCCCTATGTCAACCCCTGATTTTTCAAAAAGTATTAAACTAGTGTTAATTAATTATTAAATGTCATTATTGGTTTTAAAATTATTTAATATGATTTTTAGGAATTTTCTATAATTTTAAATGAGTTTTTTTATATAAAATATCACTTTGCAAATTATTTGAAATTTATTAAATAGGTTTTGCAATTTTTGAAATGTTATTTATATCAGTTTGTAATAAATTATTTGTTCTTAATTGAGGAATGCAAATAATATTTTGCACTTTAATACTGTTAAACCCCTTTTGTAATTTTCCTAATCTCTAGGGGCCCTAGTGCAAATTACCAAACCCCCCCGACCAACTCTCTCTCTCCTCCAGCTCGCTCACCCACCCCCGCTGACCCGACGACTGCCCCGACCGACTCACCGCCCTGCCCCCCGCCTTTCACGGCTGCCCCCACCGCCTCCAGAGGCCCTATAAAATCCCCATCACTCCCCTCGACCAGATCCTAACCCTAAACACTCCCCACGACCGCCAGCGCCGCCCCATCACCCCCTCTCACCCCACCGGAACCCTAGCTACGGCGAGCCCCTGTCCAGCCTCACCACTCGTCGTCGACAGCCGCCACCACCGTCATCCGCTTCGCCTTGCCGAGCTGGAGGCAGCGCCACTGGAGCGCCGCCGTCCCGACGTCTCCTCCGCCGTCCCCGACCTTCGATTCACCCTGGGTTGATCGGACACGTAAGTGTCAGCTTCGATTCGTGTCGTGCGAGTCTCGTCTTCACATATGAGACTCGCTAGGACACGGGGATGTTCGTCCAGTAGCTGGACACGAGAATTAGGATTCGTGCGTGTCGTGCGAAGCACGGACACGAGAAAACCCAGTGTCCTTAACTGTCCGGACACAGGATGGTTTTTATATATATTTTTTTTTAAGTATAATCAACCTAAATGAAATAAAATAAACCCAACCCGTTCCCTAACACAACTGATGGCTGACCCCCTGGCCAGCCCATCCTAATCTAACCCCCCCCCCCCCCCCCCCCCCCCCGCGAGCTGTGATGGCTCGGGTTTGAGCCCTGCCTCTGTTTTCATTTTTCTTTCTTTTTCCTTTTTCTTTTTCTTTTGTTATTTATATATATATATGTATATACATATATTTGTATATATATATATAATTATATATACTGTATTTTTTATATATACTTACTGTTTTTCTTATGTATTTATGTATATATATACTATATTCCCTTGTACTTTATTATTCTATGTATATATACATATATATGTATTATGTATACATATATATTATGTATATATATATATATATATATATATATATATATATATATATATATATATATATATATATATATATATATATATTTTATATATATATATATATTTTTTTTTATATATATATATATATATATATATATTTCCTTGTGTATATATATATTATTATATATATATATATTATATAGTTAAGTGTTTTCTTATATGTATGTATATATACATATATTTGTATATATATATATAATATATAGTTGAGCATTTTCCTATATATATAAATATCCCTATATTTATATATATATATATATATATTAGTTCCTATGTATATTTACTTAGCTTAGTGTAAATTATTTATATAAAATAATGTTCATACTTTTATAGTTACTATGTAAAACTTTACCTTATTAAAATAATAATATTTATTTTGACTATTACCAAATTGTATTTTTATTATATTTAAATTACTGCAACCATTTGGTGTCCAAGCCTAGCATGGATATTTGGGCTCAAATGTGTTTTCATACATTCAAGACCTGTACAAGTCATATTGGACTTGATTCATGGCCTTGGGTCCTGTATTTGAACTTTGGTTCAAATTATATACATGGACAAAATACGTAGATAATTAATTATTGTGTGCATTGCTGTTTTTGGTTTTCTAAAAATACTTAAAGTATTGCTAAAATTATGGAAAAATAGTTTTTAGATACTAAGTTAAGTTAGCTAATTTAGTATAATTTTTGTAGTATTTAATTTACTGTTTTGCCACTAGTTTGGCATATAAAACCAAAAACTCATATTCTGTATACTTAGGAAAACTGATTTTATAAAATACTTGTACTGGTTAATAAATTCCAGAAAAATTATAATAAATTTCTATGATTAACAAGGATCACTTTAGTACTTTACTTTAAGAAAAACTAGACTTTTGCCTATCTCTAAAATTGTTAGAACACAATGATCTTTTGATTTATTATTGATTAATTATGACTTGTAGCTTTTTGTGTTATTTGGAGTTTTAGTCGTGTTGAACCCCATCCCTCACTAGTATAAAGACCCTAGAAAGTTAGTTAACATAGTGTGTCACCCCACATTGGTCTCCTATGCCAAGTCATCATTTTGGCTAGGTGCCCAGTCACAAGTCGTGTTTCACAAATTAGTGTCCTAGTGTCTTAGCTTAGTGTAAAACTAAGTTGTTGTATTTACTTCTACAGTGACGAGCTACCAGACATCCATAGCATTGTTATCGCAGCTTGTTTTGTTTTGCTTTGCTAGAGGCAAGTACTTTCTACGAACTTTACATACTGCTATAAACCATAAAACTGTGAATCACCAACCATGTTAAATGCTGATCCTTGGGGTAGCAAGTTAGAACTTCATATGTTGTATTACTTTCAGTTTCTACCATGTTTATACAGTATCTCATGATCTCTCACATGCTTAAATAACGGGTTAAGGGGAAACTGCTAGTAGTGTACGTGATCATGACCTCCTTCTCCGTATGTATTTACCGAGCACCGTTACATTCTATATGTATCTGTGTCGTATGTCTGGTCCCCGCGTTTGTGTATGGATATACACCGATGCCGTTATGTGTACGTATGTGCACATCAGAAAATTGATATGTACCGCTGTACATCCTGATTACCTATTGACTGATCACTCACCTACTACAGTTTTAAACTTTAAAATGTATATCTATCGCCATGCAAAAACATACCTAAAACTGAACCAACATGATATGTCATTTCCTTTTCATCACATGATCAGTATTATATGTTTGTTAGATTTAGTACTTGCTCCCGTCCTGACAGGATAACGTTGTAGGTATCCTTACTGAGGAGGAATTAGTCTGTGACACATACTATGGAGATACTGCCGAGGACCCGGCTCTGCTTTACGAGGATGTTCCTGCGGGGAACCTCGCCTAGTTGCCTTTTGTTTACTTAGACTTTTGAGAGTAGACATGTATTAGACTATATCATTTTGTAACTGGACATGTATCCAGTTTTACATTTCAGTTTACTTGTACTTGGATATTTTACTATATACGACGACTTTTGTGTTTGGAGCATTTATGATTCTTCTTCACTTATAGAACTGTTAGCACATTTAGTCTTATCCTGTTGTCTTTAGAACAGCTTACTACGTTTTATCTCAACGTAGGCTGGGCATGACTCGGCCTGGCCCAATAATTTGGGTAGCGGGTCGTGACATATTTTTAGTGGTGGCCCATGCAGGTCCTGACTAAACTGTTTGGTTACGTTATTGTACCAAGCATGCCTGCAATTAGGAACTTAAGGTAATTAGACAACATTAGGAAAGACGCTTAGAACACTTAGAGGAATGCTAGGATTGCAACATAGGAAATACATCACATGTTTGCTATTATAAATAGATTTTCTTGCATATGATTGCTTGCTTTAAATAAGTCCTTATAAGTCTTTTTATGTGTAATTTAGATGGTGCTTACTCGTTCGTCCCAGTATGTTACCCCCCGAGAATGGGGCCCTCCATATCCAGTCAGCTGACCAGTTGACTGATGCATCTCCACCTACCACTTTCCCCCACTCCACAGATCCACAGACCCAGATACCACCTTCCACATCCCAGGCCCAGCAAGACCCGATACTTCCACCACCCCCTATCACTATACCCACCCAGGCTTCCGTCACACTCGACGGGACCCAGCTGCTCACACTGATCCAGGGGTTCCTAACAACCCATCAGGAGCAGACTACCCTACTCCGCCAGAGCATGGAGCGTTCTGAGGGACGTCCCGCGGTCCCACCACATGTAGAGCCACGGCAGAGAGCGGGGACGGTCAAGGACTTCATGGGTCTGAATCCCAAGGAGTTCTCAGGGACTGAGGGTATAGTAGTAGCTGATGACTGGCTAGATTCTGTAGAGAGGAAGCTTCTGGGAGTTAGGATGCCGGATGACCTTCAGGTCGAGGCAGCAGGATTTTTGCTGATAGACTTAGCCGGAGTCTGGTTCAGGAATGAGCCGTTGTTCGCGAGAGGTAGAGCCACCTGGGACCAGTTCAAGACCCAGTTCAAGAAGAAATTCTTCTCGACCACTGCTAGAGTAGCCATGGGGCTACGATTCCAGAACATCCAGCAGGGGAACCGTTCTGTTGATGACTATGCGGGAGAGTTTAGTCGCCTGAGCCGTTTTGCTCCTAGTGTTGCTGATCCACAGGAGATGACCCGTAGGTTTTGCCATGGTCTAGTTCCAGACATTGGCATTCTTATAGTGGCGAACGGTACGACTGACTACTACCAGAGCCTAGAGTTAGCCCGGAGCATCGAGGAGCGTCTTCTGTCATGCAAGAGGCCGACTTCTGTACATCATGAGGGACCGTCCAAGCGTCAGGCTTTCCAGCAGAGAGCGCCGACGCCACAGCAGACTTACCGTCCCCCTACACCACATCATCAGACCCCGCCAGTTAGAGCCCTGGGACCCCGACAGCAGCCGAAGGAAGGTTTTTGTGCATTCTGCAAGAGGGTAGGCCACGACGCTTCCATCTGCAGGAAGAAGTTGGGGCAGTGTTTGGCTTGTGGGTCTGCCACCCATCAGCTTCGAGAGTGCCCAGTAGCGAAGACTAGAGGACTGCTCCCGACTCAGCAGCAGAGGTTCGGGCAGCATCTGCAGCAGCAGAAGGGACCTCAGGGGAGGGTTATAGTCTAGCCGTTGAGCCGGAGCCGGAGCAGGTTTCGGAGCCGGATTACTTAGCTGACGTCATCACAGGTCATATTTATTTGCATACTTTTCTAGCTGTATGTTTGTTTGATTCTGGTGCATCTCATAGCTTTCTATCATTAGAGTTTATGCATAAACATCATCTAGTAGCTATACCTACTGCGGAGATTAGTAGAGTGATGACGGAAGGAGGACCAGTGCCTATTAGATCTATCTATAGATGTTCTATTTTTATAGCCGGAAGAGAGTTCAGAGGGCGATTCTTTGTGATGCCGCTCCCTGGTTATGATATCATATTGGGGATGGACTGGCTTAGCTATGCCCATGCATCTATAGATTGCCATGAGGGTAGTATTGTGTTCAGTCCCCCAGGCACAGCACCATTCAGTGTCAGGAGGACAGGGCCGGAGATCAGCCTAGAGCCGAACTGTTGTGCGACAGTCGGAGACGCAGCACCGCCATACCCTATCATTAGGGAGTTTATGGATGTATTCCCAGAGGATCTTCCAGGACTTCCGCCTGACAGAGATGTGGAGTTCACCATAGATTTAGTGTCGGGTTCATCACCAGTATCCCGGGCTTGCTATAGAGTGAATCCAAAGGAGGCCATAGAGATGAAAGAGTAGATTGATGACCTGTTAAAAAAGGGTTTCATTCGATCCAGTGCTTCTCCATGGAGAGCACCAGTGCTCTTTGTGCCTAAGAAGGATGGTACAGTCCGGTTGTGTATTGATTACCGGGCCTTGAATGCCATCACCATCAAGAACAAATATCCTCTGCCCAGGATAGATGATTTGTTCGACCAGTTGAGCGGGGCAAAGGTGTTTTCCAGGATAGATTTGAGATCCGGGTACCACCAGGTGAAGGTTAGGCCAGCAGACATCCAGAAGACGGCGTTCAACACGAAGTACGGGCAGTACGAGTTTCTGGTGATGCCATTTGGTCTCACAAATGTGCCAGCTGTCTTTATGAACTTGATGAATAAGACATTTTACCAGTATCTGGATAAGTTCGTCGTAGTATTTATTGACGACATCCTGATATACTCGAAGACGCCAGAGGAGCATGCAGAGCACTTGCGGATAGTTTTGGGGATTCTGAGGCAGGAGAGATTTTTTGCCAAATTGCTGAAGTGCGAGTTCTTTTTAGACCGAGTGGAGTTTCTCGGCCATGTAGTCACTGGAGATAGAATCTCGGTGGATCCCAGGAAGATTGCTGCAGTTGAGACGTGGAAGGCTCCGACGTCAGTTTCAGAGATCAGGAGCTTTCTGGGTTTAGCAGGCTATTATAGAAAGTTCATCCAGGACTTTGCTAGGATAGCTGAACCAATGACGAAGCTGACGCGGAAGGACGCAGAGTACATTTAGTCAGAGGACTGCCAGACAGCATTTGAGGAGCTGAAGAGGAGGCTGACGACCGCTCCAGTTCTGACTTTACCTTCAGGTTCTGGAGGTTTCACCATTTACAGTGATGCTTCTGGGAAGGGGCTAGGATGTGTTCTACAGCAGCATGGGAAAGTAATTGCTTATGCATCTAGGCAATTGCGGACTCATGAGAGGAATTATCCTACCCATGACCTCGAGTTAGCTGCGGTGATCTTTGCACTCAAGTTATGGAAATATTACTTATACGGAGAGCGTGTGAAAATCTTTACTGACCACAAAAGCTTGAAGTATGTGTTCATGCAGAAAGAGCTGAACATGAGGCAAAGACGATGGTTGGAGTTGATGAAGGACTTCGACATCGATTTACAGTATCACCCCGGGAAGGCAAATGTGGTGGCGGATGCGCTGAGCAGGCATCCGATGGCATGGTACCTGATGATTGATCGGCATTTGCGGGAGGATCTGGAGAAGCTCGGTATCGAGCTAGTTCGGCCAGGATCAGTGATACAGATGATGGCGCTTGACGTTCAGTCAGGATTGATGGAGCAGATCCGGGAGGCACAGTCTACAGATGAGAGCCTTCGCAGACTTCGACCCCAGGCATTAGCTGGATTGCTGGATGACTTCACTATAGCAGAGGATGGATCCCTGAGGCATGACAGCCGATTGTGCGTGCCGAAGGGAGATCTAGTAGAGGCAGTCTTGCAGGAGGCGTACCGATCGAGATATTCTATTCACCCTGGTGCTAACAAGATGTACCATGACTTGCGGGAACATCTTTGGTGGCACGGGATGAAGAGGGATGTATCGCATTTCATCTCGAGATGCCTAGTTTGCCAGCAGGTCAAGGCGGAGCGCCAGAGGCCAGCTGGTTTATTGCAGCCGTTACCCATTCCCGAGTGAAAGTGGGAACACATTACGATGGACTTCGTTTCAGGGCTTCCTCGTTCCCAAGGAGGGAAGGATGCCATCTGGGTCATCGTAGACAGGCTAACGAAGTGTGCGCACTTCATACCCTTCAAGGTGGGGCTTTCCACCGAGAAGTTGGCGGAGCTATACATGCAGCAGATAGTTCGCCTACACGGAGTGTCGGTGAGCATCATGTCAGACAGAGACAGCAGATTCACATCCCACTACTGGAGGAGCTTGCAGGAGGAATTGGGCAGTAGGCTCAAGTTCAGTACGGCGTACCACCCGCAGACAGACGGGCAGTCCGAGAGGACGATACAGACACTGGAGGATATGCTGAGGACTTGCGTGCTGGACTTCGGAGGATCATGGGAGAGCCATCTGCACTTGGTAGAGTTTTCATACAACAACAGCTACCAGGCCAGTATTGGTATGTCTCCTTTCGAGGCGCTATATGGACGACGGTGCCGGACACCGCTCTTTTGGGATGATGTCGGAGACAGAGTTATGCTCGGGCCAGAGATGATCATGGATGCAGCAGAGAAAGTCGGGATGATCAGAGACAGGCTCAGAGTAGCTCAGGACAGGCAGAAACACTGGGCTGATGCTAGTCGCAGGCCGATGGAGTTTGCAGACGGTGATATGGTGCTAGTGAAGATATCACCTACTCGAGGGACGATCCGGTTTGGACGAGGAGGGAAGCTGAGCCCTAGATACATCGGGCCGTTCGAGGTACTTAGCAGGATCGGGGAGGTAGCTTACAGGGTTGCACTTCCACCCAATCTAGCAGGAGTTCACGACGTCTTTCACGTATCTCAGCTGAGGAGATATGTTCCAGACCCCAGTCATGTGCTAGATCATTCAGAGTTGGAGGTCGGACCGAGCCTTACAGTTTCTGAGCAGCCAGTGGAGATATTAGACCGGAGAGAGAAGAGGTTGAGGAACAAGGTTATACCCCTAGTACGAGTAGCTTGGAGCTATCACTCCCCAGGTGAATCTACTTGGGAGAGGGAGTCGGACATGAGGGAGAGATACCCTTACTTGTTCGATCCAACCGCTGCGAGGGAACCACCCGTTCCCGCTTGATACCTTAGAGGTTAGTTTCGATCACAGCCTTAGACATTTTTGTTGCATTGCTTGCTATGTTAGAATACTGTAGGTCTTCACTCCTTATGAATTTCGAGGACGAAATTTTTCAAGGAGGAAAGGTTTGTCAACCCCTAATTTTTCAAAAAGTATTAAACTAGTGTTAATTAATTATTAAATGTCATTATTGGTTTTAAAATTATTTAATATAATTTTTAGGAATTTTCTATAATTTTAAATGAGTTTTTTTATATAAAAATATCACTTTGCAAATTATTTGAAATTTATTAAATAGGTTTTGCAACTTTTGAAATGTTATTTATATCAGTTTGTAATAAATTATTTGTTCTTAATTGAGGAATGCAAATAATATTTTGCACTTTAATACTGTTAAACTCCTTTTGTAATTTTCCTAATCTCTAGGGGCCCTAGTGCAAATTACCAACCCCCCCCCCCCCCCCCCCGACCAACTCTCTCTCTCCTCCAGCTCGCTTATCCACCCCCGCTGACCCGACGACTGCCCCGACCGACTCACCGCCCTGCCCCCGCCTTTCACGGCTGCCCCCACCGCCTCCAGAGGCCCTATAAAATCCCCATCACTCCCCTCGACCAGACCCTAACCCTAAACACTCCCCACGACCGCCAGCGCCGCCCCATCACCCCCCTCTCACCCCACCGGAACCCTAGCTACGGCGAGCCCCTGTCCAGCCTCACCACTCGTCGTCGACAGCCGCCACCACCGTCATCCGCTTCGCCTTGCCGAGCTGGAGGCAGCGCCACTGGAGCGCCGCCGTTCCGACGTCTTCTCCGCCGTCCCCGACCTTCGATTCACCCTGGGTTGATCGGACACGTAAGTGTCAGCTTCGATTCGTGTCGTGCGAGTCTCGTCTTCACATATGAGACTCGCCAGGACACGGGGATGTTCGTCCAGTAGCTGGACACGAGAATTAGGGTTCGTGCGTGTCGTGCGAAGCACGGACACGAGAAAACCCTGTGTCCTTAACTGTCAGGACACAGGATGGTTTTTATATTTTTTTTTAAAGTATAATCAACCTAAATGAAATAAAATAAACCCAACCTTTTCCCTAACACAACTGATGGGCTGACCCCCTGGCCAGCCCGTCCTAATCTAAACCCCCCCCCCCCCCCCCCCCCCCCGCGCGCTGTGATGGCTCGGGTTCGAGCCCTGCCTCTGTTTTCCTTTTTCTTTTCTTTTTCCTTTTTCCTTTTTCTTTTGTTATTTATATATATATATGTATATACATATATTTGTATATATATATATAATTATATATACTGTATTTTTATATATATACTTACTGTTTTTCTTATGTATTTATGTATATATATACTATATTCCCTTGTACTTTATTATTCTATGTATATATACATATATATGTATTATGTATACATATATATTTATGTATATATATATATATATATATTTCCTTGTGTATATATATATATTATTATATATATATATATATATTATATAGTTAAGTGTTTTCTTATATGTATGTATATATACATATATTTGTATATATATATATAATATATAGTTGAGCATTTTCCTATATATATAAATATCCCTATATTTATATATATATATATATATATATATATATATATATATATATATTAGTTCCTATGTGTATTTTACTTAGCTTAGTGTAAATTATTTATATAAAATAATGTTCATACTTTTATAGTTACTATGTAAAACTTTACCTTATTAAAATAATAATATTTATTTTGACTATTACCAAATTGTATTTTTATTATATTTAAATTACTGCAACCATTTGGTGTCCAAGCCTAGCATGGGTATTTGGGCTCAAATGTGTTTTCACATATTCAAGACCTGTACAAGTCATATTGGACTTGATTCATGGCCTTGGGTCCTGTATTTGAACTTTGGTTCAAATTATATATATGGACAAAATACGCAGATAATTAATTATTGTGTGCATTGCTGTTTTTGATTTTCTAAAAATACTTAAAGTATTGCTAAAATTATGGAAAAATAGTTTTTAGATACTATGTTAAGTTAGCTAATTTAGTATAATTTTTGTAGTATTTAATTTACTGTTTTGCCACTAGTTTGGCATATGAAACCAAAAACTCATCTTCTGTATACTTAGGAAAACTGATTTTTATAAAATACTTGTACTGGTTAATAAATTCCCGAAAAATTATAATAAATTTCTATGATTAACAAGGATCACTTTAGTACTTTACTTTAAGAAAAACTAGGCTTTTTGCCTATCTCTAAAATTGTTAGAACACAATGATCTTTTGATTTATTTATTGATTAATTACGACTTGTAGCTTTTTGTGTTATTTGGAGTTTTAGTCGTGTTGAACCCCATCCCTCACTAGTATAAAGACCCTAGAAAGTTAGTTAACATAGTGTGTCACCCCACATTGGTCTCCTATGCCAAGTCATCATTTTGGCTAGGTGCCCAGTCACAAGTCGTATTTCACAAATTAGTGTCCTAGTGTCTTAGCTTAGTGTAAAACTAAGTTGTTGTATTTACTTCTACAGTGACGAGCTACCAGACATCCATAGCATTGTTATCGCAGCTTGTTTTGTTTTGCTTTGCTAGAGGCAAGTACTTTCTACGAACTTTACATACTGCTATAAACCATAAAACTGTGAATCACCAACCATGTTAAATGCTGATCCTTGGGGTAGCAAGTTAGAACTTCACATGTTGTATTACTTTCAGTTTCTACCATGTTTATACAGTATCTCATGATCTCTCACATGCTTAAATAACGGGTTAAGGGAAAACTGCTAGTAGTGTACGTGATCATGACCCCCTTCTCCGTATGTATTTACCGAGCACCGTTATATTCTATATGTATCTGTGTCGTATGTCTGGTCCCGCATTTGTGTATGGATATACACCGATGCCGTTATGTGTACGTATGTGCACATCAGAAAATTGATATGTACTGCTGTACATCCTGATTACCTATTGACTGATCACTCACCTACTACAGTTTTAAACTTTAAAATGTATATCTATCGCCATGCTAAAACATACCTAAAACTGAACCAACATGATATGTCATTTCCTTTTCATCACATGATCAGTATTATATGTTTGTTAGATTTAGTACTTGCTCCCGTCCTGACAGGATAACGTTGTAGGTATCCTTACTGAGGAGGAGTTACTTTGTGACACATACTATGGAGATACTGCCGAGGACCCGGCTCTGCTTTACGAGGATGTTCCTGCGGGGAACCTCGCCTAGTTGCCTTTTGTTTACTTAGACTTTTGAGAGTAGACATGTATTAGACTATATCATTTTGTAACTGGACATGTATCCAGTTTTACATTTCAGTTTACTTGTACTTGGATATTTTACTATATACGACGACTTTTGTGTTTGGAGCATTTATGATTCTTCTTCACTTATAGAACTGTTAGCACATTTAGTCTTATCCTGTTGTCTTTAGAACAACTTACTACGTTTTATCTCAACGTAGGCTGGGCATGACTCGGCCTGGCCCAACAATTTGGATAGCGGGTCGTGACACCCTATGCCTGTACACCATGTTCTTCTATTTTTTATTCGAATTTGGCCTTGGACGTATGGGCTCGAACTCTGATACACTGACGTGTTTCTGTTTACTGTTCAAATGTTTCAATGTTCATTTGTATGGTTCACATGTTGTTTATACTGGGGATTACATGTTGGATGATTAGGGTTTGCCATATGGAAGTTTGGTTGGAAATTGTTGGTGTTCGAGTATGCATTGACTCTCATAACTATTTCTTGAACAACCTAATAATACACATTGATTTCTGAACTTAAGACATTGAGATACATGATAGGTTGCTAACATTTGGATTAAACTGAACTTGTTATTGCACATAGCTACATATACTATCACATAGCTGAGAACACGTTGATTAATAGGTTCACTCACTGCAATACACAGGAACACTGTTTACTGAAGCTGGAAAGTGTTCGCTGATAATCTGAGAAATTAACCCATTTAAACTGAAACCTGTCACACCACTCATTGACACATACATCACTCAAATTCTGATAAGTATGCGCTGTTTGATTACACAACAGGAAACTAACCATACGTACATTACACATGAGGACTGAGATTTGATTTGAATTTGGAAATTTGGTTTCGAATGTTTAAATTAAAATATCTAAACTGAATGATTGGAATTTGGTTCATAAAAACTGAATTTGTGGGTTTCATGTTTGCACAAAAATTGGATTTTAAATTTGCTTTGGGACTGAAACCACCTGGATTTCAACATTGATGAACTGTTATGGAACTGTCAACTTATTCTCATTTCACTCTATGCACAAACTGTCATTTGGATATAAATTCCTGAGTTATGCATCATTTAAAATCTGAAGATTAATACACTGTCACTTTGTTCCTGAGATTTGGGCATCCCTACTGCTATACACAGGTTCCTACTGACACTTATTACATGTACACACCCACACATAGGTTGTCACACTATGTTAGACACACACACACACATTCCCTAGTAATTCCTATCACATGACACACTCTACTGTCGTATTGTTTCACAAATGCTCATACACACATACACTGTCACTAATTTCCTGAGTTTATACACACATGATTACATGTCCACCTACACACATACATATCACTATCATGTAAATGCTCACACACACTGTTAGCCAAACCTATTAGACACAAACTATCATTTAATCTGAGTTTTTTCTGTTGCCTTCACTGTCATTGACACACTGAATTCCTGAACACACATTTCCTTAATTCATTCCTATTACACCCTAATCTAAACCCTCACATGTACACACACACAAGTTAGTAGACACATATGCCATGTATCCCTCTCTCTAGATCACTCTATGTATATAGGAATGTAAATAGTATGTATGTAAATATATATTGATCTACATGTGCCTCTATGTACCAAAGCATGAATGAATGCATGAATGAATAAGTGTAGGTATGCCATGATATATGCAATGTTAATGTAATGAATATAGGATTGAGTGTATACCTATGTAATATGTTATGGTTAGTTGAGGCAAGGTTGACATATGAGGTAGAGTTTGATGGATATAAGTATTTGGTTATATGGGTAGTCTTAAGTTTAGGTAATGGTATTACCTATGTGATATGTGACAGGGTATCGAGTGTTAAGGTATTGGCTACATTTGTGTTAAGGTATAGGTTGATACATAGGATGTGGATCTAGTATGACCTAGAAAGAGCCTAGTTAACCTTGCTTGAGTTGATAGTCGACCAAACCCTAGAATTGACCAAGGTTTGACCCAATAGTTCAGGATTGACTAGAGTAGACCAAAAGTCAACATTAAATCTAGATGTGACCAATTGACCTAGTTTGACTAGATGTTGACTTGGGTTGACCCAGAGTTGACCAAGTTTGACTTGGACCTAGTTTGACCTAAACAATTGACCAGGTTTGACTTAGAGTTGATCTTGACCTAGATTGGCCTAGAAATTATGTAGATTGCATCATAAACTTCATTTAACTTATTTTAAACATATTATAACCTATACTGCTCTATTTAGGACATTGTGACTCCGGTACAGACATCTGATATTATACTACTCTTTTTTCAGAGTATCAGACGAGTACATTCTCTGATAGTTCTCTCGTTTATTTGTCAATTACTGTACTTCAGTTCTAGTTAGATGTATGCGATTCTCTGTTACAACACGTATAGATATTCTGGATTCATGTATGCGACACACATTTATTGTCTGGCCTCTATTACTGGAATCATTCTGGAATCATTTACTGGTATCATCATGTTCTGGCTGGACTCATCTTGAATCATTGTGTCAGATTTCTGGATTCACTTGCTGGGAGGGGAAATACTAGAGTAAGACATGTAGACATATCCCAATTCTGGAATCAACCCTCATGCTGGAATCAAACTGGAATGATAGCCATCTCACACCCGGCCAGGTGTGTGATGTGCCGGATTACCTATAGTAGTTTACATGTCGATCTTGGTATTTTAAAACACATTGTTAGAGTATAGGCTGGACTTACCCTGGAATCATTAATCACTATGGCTGAAATCTTCTCGTACTGGATTCATCTTATATTAGATTCGTCTTGTACTGGACTTACATTGGAGTTACACTTGTCTACATTTACTGTCTGGACTTATATCATGTTACCCGAGTTCAGCTAGTTTCTACTTTACAGTCTTTATTGCCAAGATTCTTCTCTTATTTAGTTACTTAAGTTCCTTGTACTTTATATGTCTCTCTATACCATCACCTGAGTATAAACTGCCATGTTCATCAATACAACTGTCTATAACTGCTTTATAGTTCTCTGTCATTTACTTAGGTTTTTTAGATGAGATGTGCTCATTCCTGTCCTGACTGGACCTGTTAAAAATATTACAGATACTTGCGCTGAGGATATATACCCTACATATTATGGACCCGGAGACGAGACGGCTACCTTTGGCCCCGACAATCAGGAGTGATCAGGATTTAGTTTAGTATATTTACATCTATTTTCATGTAGAACTTGTTGTATTTGATTTGAGACTTGTATTGTATTTGAGATTGTTGAGATTTTGTTATTATTATAGTAGTTATCTTCTATTTCTTAGATTCCTTCTGTGTTATCTTATCGTGCTTAGACTGCGATTGAGTTGCAATATCTTATACTTGTCCTCTGTTCGAAGTTGATCATGATGAGTACATTATATACTGCATGAGTTGATGGTTAGTTAGAGACTTAGAACAGCGTTCTACCGCCGATACTACAGCGTAGGCTGGGCGCTGTTACGTACTCGTACCCTCACAGTGGGTGCAGATCGTGACACGTTTTTAGTGGTGGCCCATGCAGGTCGAGTGTCGCATTAGTGCATTGTCGTGGTAGTACAACGATTAGTTATACTGCTGCGCGCCTGTGATAGGAACTAAGGAATAGGCTTTAGTTGAGAGAGTACTCAATCACAGTTAGAACTACTTGAGAAGATTACTGGGATGATCCTTGAGAATCTCATTATAAACCATCTCAAAATTCGATTCCGACAGTTTATGTCTACTTCCTTGTTCATTATTGAATTTGATTCTTGGTATTCACTATTGACTTAATTTTCTACCAAGATAACATTATGGGCTAGGTTGCCTCAGTCATAAATCTAGAGTCTTCTACGGCCATATCAGCTGGTTGGGCGATAAGATAGAGTCTAATTTTGGATGTATTTCTCGGGTGTGGGAATTTAAAGTTTTTGTAGCCAAGCTAGCGGTAATACAAAAATTTTAAATACCATGCTTCTAGAGGTATGTACATTAGTTGTGGACTTTATAGATTATCCATACTTACTAGTGTGACGACGATTCTGGTAACATGGTTCTGGATAGACGGGTATGATTATCAGATTGCAATATAGATACCATATAGATGGTGACCTAGTGTAATTGAGTGGAATATCAGTGTGGATATTACTTGAGTGTCATAGATTAGATAGAGGGAGCTAGGCCACCTATAGCATTGCACCGTGCCCCGCACCATCAGAGGGATATACCCCAGAGGGACAGGGCTTTTGCGCTGACAGTCGAGTAGACCGACGCTACGGGTGACGGGTTAGCAGGTCTGTCTTCCCTGTTCTTCTTTCCATCTTGTTGTGTAATTCTATTAGTACCTACCAGGATGTTTTGTACTGCGATAGATAGTATAGTGACCCTGATCAAGACCATGATATCACGACTAGTAGGACTGTGTTACATGTTAACTATCGACTTGCTTGACTGGGGATTTGACCTAGTAGGGGTACGATCATCTTAATTTCAAGGACAAAATTTTTCTAAGGGGGGTAGGATTGTAACACCCAGTTTTTCAATTGAGATTAATTTTGAACTTTTAAAATTATATTATTATTTATTGATATTTATATCACATTATGAATTTTGGTAATTTTTAATTAATTTAATATGGTTTTAAGTCATGACTTGTGATTTTGATGTGCTGCTAGTGAAACCCTAGAAACTGTCTGACCTAGAGCCTAACCATGTGATTAGGGATATTTATTTATCATTTTTAGCCTAAGGATAATTTGGTCATTTTGACTTATTAGAATTATTTGATTAAATATTGGATTGGTGATTATGATTTTGACTTTGACTAGTTGAGATCTTGTAGACTAGCCTAGAAGCTAACCCTAGCTATGGTGACCCTAGTCTAACTTAAGTTAACCTATTTTAGTCATTAGAAATTAGTTTTGAAATAGGAAGATTAAGTTTAAGTGAAACGGTTTCATAACTTATGACTTAACTCAATGACTTGTGATTTTTCCAATTCATGACTTATGTAATTGAGCCATAGGCCCATGACTTAAGCCCAAACCCCAAAAAACCCACCCGTTGCAGCCAACCTAGGGTTCCCACCCCTATTTAATGCCTCTTCCATTTGTTCTTGCCTCTTTTGTGCTTGACCTAGATTTTTGAAGGAAAGGTAATTTTCCTAAAATCCTAATAAATTCATTTCAACTCATTTTTAACTCTAGTCTTTTGCATTAGGATCTAATTATTGTTTATTTACTATTGGTGGAGAGTAATCTCAGATTTTGAGCAATTTGGGGATCCGAGCTAACAACGAGGAACACTTCATTTTGGGGTTTTTCTTGCTATTTGCATCTATAGGTAAAACCCCTTAAATTGCATTATTATTCCAATTTCTTTGCATAGTAGGCTAGATCTAGGTGTCCTCTAACTGTCCCTAGAATTTGGGTGGATTTCGTGTCCGTTTGGTGTCTGTATCAGACACGTGTCTATGTGTATGTTATGTGTTTGACAAAATGCCTCTTATAACTTTTGTTCTTGGTTTTCAAAAAAAATTATATATTTGGGTAGCTAATCATATGTAGGTTATGTATGTATGTGACTGAGCATGATTTGGGTTGGTTTCCGTGTCCAAATCGGACACGCACCTCACGCACGAGGATACTGTGTACTGTCCTGCTGCTCGGGGTCGACACAGGACACGACATGGCACCCCGACACCTGAAAATTGGTGTGTGGGTGCGGGCAATGACTGACACCATGCACGTAAAATTTGAGACAATTTTATCGAGTGGTTTGAGAGATATTCGACCTGCACTGGAGTTGTAAACACACACATGTGCATAGCTGTTCGCTGATACGGGATTTTAACTTGGACACGACACAGGTACGACCCAGGTCAGGGTGTGGGAATCCTAGTCCTAATCTAGGCAAACCCATATGCACGAGCTCAACCCACCCGAGCTCTGTGTCGAGCCCACGAAGGCTCGACACGCACGCACGAGGCTGCCTGTGCTGATTTTTGAAACACTGTATGGTTCGCATTTTGGACACTTCGTGTCCTGTTCCTTGGACACGTATGGACATGTATAGGCTCGTGGGGTTAGTCCCTATGCCTGTACACTATGTTCTTCTATTTTTTATTCGAATTTGGCCTTGGGTATGGGCTCGAACTCTGATACGCTGATGTGTTTCTGTTTACTGTTCAAATGTTTTAATATTCATTTACATGGTTCACATGTTGTTTATACTGGGGATTATATGTTGGATGATTAGGGTTTGCCATATTGAAGTTTGTTTGTGTTCGAGTATGCATTGACTCTTATAACTATTTTCTGAACAACCTAATAATACACATTGATTTCTGAACTTAAGACATTAAGATACATGATAGGTTGCTAACATTTGGCTTAAACTGAACTTGTTATCACACATAGCTACCTATACTGTCACATAGCTGAGAACACGTTGATTCATAGGTTCACTCACTGCAATACACAGGAACACTGTTTACTGAAGCTGGAAAGTGTTCGTTGATAATCTGAAAAATTAACCTATTTAAACTGAAACCTGTTGTAACACCCCAGTCCCAAAATACGTATAGGACTAGGATACGATACACACCAGCAACACTTCACCAATGGGCTAAATCTCAAAGTAAGCCCATCAACGAAATGCTTAAGCTGTAAATCATGATAACAACCCAGAATATAGTACAAGTCACAGGTACACAGCTAATCTCATCCACACAGAAACTAAGACATGAGATATCAAGTCCAATAAAATAATACTAATAAGAAATATCTGTCCAACATGAAATAGAAATAATAAATACTGTGCGGGTAAGACATCCCGAACCCATGATAATAAAAAATAAACAATCCACTACATGTCCACTGAAAAGAAAGAAAATAAAATAGCAAGTCTATGAATGAAGAGACATGTCTCAAGAGAAGTCTTCAGCCGCTATCTCGTCCTCCTATGAAGGGGTATCACCAGTCTCGACTCCAGAACCATAAACCTCCGGGTAGTCCTCGTCTCTAACTAAGCCTGGAGAGATCACCAGGTCCTCAGAGGACTAGCAAGACACATAATATACATGCCTACTGTACAGTAAATCTCATGCAAGAAAATAGGAATAACCAAATCGAGAAAAGAATAACACGAAAAGAAACTATACAGATGGTGACATGTCATGAGAATATAATATTAATCATGGCTAAAACCGTAGCCCGGGGAGGCACTAACAGTCCTATAATAGGTTCTCTATCGTAGCCCGGGGAGGCACTAACAATAGAGGATAGCCACGGCTAATAAAACATTCTTTCCTAAGGCACTAGAAAATCAAGCCTATCTAGTCATGTCCAAGTCCAGTACAGGTCAAACAGGTCAGAAAAAACATGGCACAGGTATATCAATACTATCACTAGACATGAACAAGATAGAAAAGATAGAACAAGTAGTATAGAAAGAAAAATCAAAATCTACGTGCACGTGTAACTAGAAAGAATCACAAGAGAAAATAAGAGAGATATCTAAAAAAGCAAAAAATACTAAAAATATAGAGAAGCATGTAAATACTGTAGAGTTTGGCAAGGTGTACTTGCCTGGTGGTAGCAAAAAGTCCTACAATTAAAGAGCCACAAAACCTGAACTCCCGCAAACACCTCTGGATGCTGAAACAAATATTTCCAATAGTCCAGAATGAGCAAAATAGCTAGAATAGCCTACCCATAAGTCCAATTCTGGACACAGGGGTAGAACGGTAATTTCGGGTCAAAACGGTGTCCGTCGTTGGACCCGCTTTGCATCGAAAAGCGTACCAGAGTCAACGGTCTCTAAAGTTGTCAAATTATATGTCTACGGATTCGTTTTGATTATACAAATCCAACGGTATGTCCAATTGTGGATTCCGGTGGGCCGTGCACAAAATTGCCCATTGAATTGGACCGTGGGGCCCGCAAAACGGCGGTCCAATCAACTGTCTCAGAATTGGACCAAACTTGGCATACAGGACCACAAAAATGATATGGTCCTGTTGGCATAAGTTTTGTCTCGATCTGACGAGCGTACACAAAGTAATTGGAAAATTTTAAAAAATGCCAATACGGTGATTTTCGACGGATACGCATCAAATTCGTCGTGCACACGCGACCAATTTGAATTCCATCAAAGCCCACACATCCAGAAGTCAATACGCACCTTTCGATGCTTTCGGTTCGCGACCACGTCGCCCGGATTGGCGGGACGCACGTTGGCTCGGGAGAATTTCAAAGTTTTTGAAAACAGTTTTCTAAGTTTTTTTCCTGATTTTTACATAGGGTTTTTGTACTGCATACTGAACAAAAATTCAATCTAAAAATTAGGTTTTAATCCTGCTTATATCATCTATAAATTTGTTCTAATAGGTTTCATAAATTTCTAATGGGTTTTACGAAAATGGCCTTCCAAACAGCTTGTTTGGAATAGTTTGGTTCTGTTTTGGGCTACGTAAAACTATGTTTTTTCTCCAAAAATCGATCGATTTCTCAATAAATCTAGTCGATTTGATTCCATACTAGTTGTTGGGTTCCATGATCGGTTAGGTTGTGAATCTAGGGAAGGAACTGGATTAAAATTTCATAAAAAAAGGCGAAGATATTCACCTACGAAGTCGGCTTGTTGGCGTCTGCTGCTGCTGCTATTTTCGCGACTGCTCTGTCTCAGCGCACGACTGCTGTACAATTCCAGCAGCCAATGGTGATGGGGTAGGCGGTGGCACGGTGTCAGGATGGGTCGCTAAGGCTGGGGGGTTGCCAAGGGCGGTCTACGTCGAGAATCCAAGGTTTATTCTTCGAAGAACTGGGATCGGTCTGCTTCACGGATGTAGGTTTATATATACCTAGTTTTAAATCCTATTTTAGATTGAATTAGACCTAAATTCGATTAGGTTTTGGACTTATCTAATGGAGAATAGGATTAGGATGGGGTAGGAAAAATTCAGATTTAAAAAGATTAGAAATTGATCGATTTTACAATCGATCAACTGCTCGAAAATTGCTCAACAACACAGTCGGTTTCAGCCTTGGTTTCTATCTCATGAGAATTTCAATATCTCGTGAGATAATGAAATTCACTTCTTCTTTTTCTTTTTCCTTTTTATATATACATATATCTATAATTATATATATCAATATATATGCACGTAATATATAGTGTATCTAATAATCTCCATAAATAAATTAAAAACTTAATAATCTCTATTTCTAGAATAGGTTTTATTATAGGAATATGTACACACATGAAATTATATATTTATTTATTTTTCCTAGAATAAAAGATATTTTTAATACCAATTATAGAATCAATAATAATACTAATAATAATAATAATAATAATAATAATAATAATAATAATAATAATAATAATATCAAAAATGAATAAACCAATAATATGTATAGTGTATCATATTACACCATCTTTCTTTAGCCCTAAAACCTTACAAATATTCTAAAACACCATTAAATACATATAATTTACATATAACAAAATATTTAGAAATTATTTGTCAATTCCTAAAAATAAATAAGAAATATTTGTACACACGTCTACATGGCAGTCCTTGGTCTTACTACATACCTACATAAGCTTGGAATTGGTTTGGGTCCGGTTCGGACTGATTGGATATAACCGGGTCATCTAAAAAATTAATATATTAAATAATAACTAATAAAATAATTAAATGAGTCTTTTCACAACTTGGTCTGGTTTTCCTAGTTCGGGTATCACTATGGCTAGACCTCCCCTAGCATGGCTAAAACACTAGTCAAAGCACTCGACTATACTTTTCGTGCCACAATTCCTAGTCATCCTGTACTCCAAAAGTGAACCATGGCTAAGGTCATATTTAATAATAATTTAATTTTAAAAAATACTCATAAATTCCATAAAATCCTATTTAAGGCAATTAAATAATAAAAAATATTTTCAAAAATTCAGGAGTTTTACATCCTACCCTCCTTAAAAGAATTTCGTCCTCGAAATTAAAATAACTTTCTATTGGAAGGAAAAGTATGATAATGGTTCTAAGGGGTCTCTATAGTTGTCCTAATCAAACATTTAACAAGCAAGCACAAACTATTATTCTGCTTATTATCACTATCATAAAATCAAGTTATTACCTTCATTTGCTCCTTGGGTTGCTGCTCCGGCATCAACTCTCATGGCAAAGGCCTGTCCTTGTTGTGGTGCTTCAGCATGTTGTCTCGCCTGCACGAACTGTGTCACCTGGTCGGGAAGTAGTCCTCGTGGATATCCTCCTTGGGCTAGTACTAGTGCTGCTGGTCTTTCAGTGTGCTTCTCTGGGCAAGTGTAGATATGGTGCTGATCGGAGCCGCAACGTAAACACAACTTCAGTCTTCGTCGGCAATCCTTTTCGACATGTCCTCTCTTCTGACAATAACGGCAGATGGGAAGTTCGCTATTTACATAGGGGGCGACTCTTGGTTGCTGGGGTACGACGACGCGTCTTTCAGGTCCTCCTGATGATGCTTTTGTTGATGGTGTTGTTGGATGTGGTCGCTTCTCGCTGGTTCCCTTTCGTTGGACTCGCTCTAAACGTCGTGCTGCAGTAAGAACTTCGGAGTAAGTGGTAGGTGCTACAGCCCCAATAAGCTCTATAGTCTGTAGCTCAGTCCTTCGTAGAATTTCTCGGCCTTCTCTTCTTCAGTCTGGATCAATGTAGGTACGAAGCGGCTCAGTCGTAGAAACTCGGCGTTGTATTCTTCCACAGTCCTGCTGCCTTACTCGAGGTGCAAGAATTGTCTTCGAAGCTCTGCTTTGAAAGTGGCAAGGATAAACATCTCTTGGAAGAATTTGGAGAACTCCTCCCAAGTGACCTTATCCTGCCCAAGTCTTTTCTCCTCCGTAAGCCACCAGTGGTGCACATTTTCGGTCAGCTGCATCCTGACGGCAATCATCCATCGATCTCTCGGTAACTCGGTTGCCTCCAATTGATGCTCAATGTTGGTGAGCCATTCATGAACTTCGGTGGGCTCCTCCTTGCCTGAAAACTTATCTGGCTTCAACTGGCGAAAGTTTGTGATGGTTCCTGTCGTCGTTTGGGGAACTGGTGGAGTGGCTCTCTCTAGTGCTGACATGATGCGATCCTCGATGTGCTCCGTCTGTCTCTGCTGGGCCTCCATCTGAACTTGTTGTTGCGCTTGCATCATCATGTAGATGGTCTGGAAAAGCTGCGGGGGATCCGTCGTCTGTCCAAGCTGGGGAAAAATCGTCGGTGGCATCGATGGCAGTGTTGGCATGGATGGGATGTCGTCTCTCTTGACCCTTGGTGGGTGCGAAGCTGCTGGATCGTCAGGTTGGGTAGAAGAACCTCCAACCGGTGGCGGGGGTCGTGTCGACATGAGTCACTATAGCGCCCTACGGGGTGACGGCGGGGTTCTCATCACTGGCTTGCGGGTCCTTTTTACTGCACTCAAACAAAACTTATAAGCTTAAAGGAAAAATGATATCAAGCAGGATGCATGTCAAGGAAATAATTTCGAAGTCAAAATATAGAGTTCAAGGACGTGAAACAATATAAAGATGTGGATGAGATCCTAAGGGTCTTTTCTATCCTATTCGTAAGCTCACGTCGGTACAGTAACGTAACCAAAGTGAATAACGTAGACCTGTATGGGCCACCACAAAAATATGTAACTCTTCAGTCCAAAAATACGTATAGGACTAGGATACGATACACGCCAGCAACACTTCACAAATGGGCCAAATCTCAAAGTAAGCCTATTAGCGAAATGCTTAAGCTGTAAATCATGATAACAATCCAGAATATAGTACAAGTCACAGGTACACGGCTAATCTCATCCACACAGAAACTAAGACACGAGATATCAAGTCCAATAAAATAATACTAATAAGAAATATCTGTCCAACATGAAATAGAAATAATAAATACTGTGCGGATAAGACATCCCGAACCTATAGTAATAAAAAATAAACAATCCACTACATGTCCACTTAAAGGAAAGAAAATAAAATAGCAAGTCTATGAATGAAGAGACATGTCTCAAAAGAAGTCTTCAGCCGCTATCTCGTCCTCCTACGAAGGGGCGTCACCTGTCTCGACTCCAGAACCATAAACTTTCGGGTATTCCTCGTCTCTAACTAAGCCTGGAGAGATCACCAGGTCCTCAGAGGACTAGCAAGACACATAATATACATGCCTACTGTACAGTAAATCTCATGCAAGAAAATAGGAATAACCAAATCGAGAAAAGAATGACACGAAAAGAAACTATACAGATGGTGATATGTCATGAGAATATAATATTAATCATGGCTAAAACCGTAGCCCGAAGAGGCACTAACAGTCCTATAATAGGTTCTCTATCGTAGCCCGGGGAGGCACTAACAATAGAGGATAGCCACGGCTAATAAAATATTCTCTCCTAAGGTACTAGGAAATCAAGCCTATCTAGTCATGTCCAAGTCCAGTACCGGTCAAACAGGTCAGGAGAAACATGGCACAGGTATATCAATACTATCACTAGACATGAACAAGATAGAAAAGAAAGAACAAGTAGTATAGAAAGAAAAATCGAAATCTACGTGCACGTGTAACTAGAAAGAATCATGAGAGAAAATAAGAGAGATATGTAACAAAGCAAGAAATACTGAAAAAATAGGGAAGCATGTAAATACTGTAGAGTTTGGCAAGGTGTACTTGCCTGGTGGTAGCAAAAAGTCCTACAATTAAAGAGCCACAAAACCTGAACTCCCGCAAACACCACCAGATTCTTAAACAAACATTTCCAATAGTCCCAGAATGAGAAAAATAGCTAGAATAGTCTACCCATAAGTCCAATTCTAGACACAGGTGTAGAACGATAATTTTGGGTCAAAATGATGTCCACCGTTGGACCCGCTTTGCATCGAAAAGCGTGCCAGAGTCAATGGTCTCTAAAGTCATCAAATTATATGTCTACGGATTCATTTTGATGATACGAACCCAACGATATATCCAATTGTGGATTTCGGTGGGCCGTGCACAAAATCGCCCGTTGAATCGGACCGTGGGGCCCGCAAAACGGCGGTCCAATCAACTATCTCAGAATTGGACCAAACTTGACATACAGGACCAGAAAAATGATACGGTCCTGTTGGTGCAAGTTGCATCTCGATCTGACGAGCATGCACAAAGTAATTAGGAAATTTCAAAAAAGGCCGATATGGTGATTTTCGACGGATACGCATCAAATTCGTCGCGCACATGCGACCAATTTGAATTCCGTCAAAGCCCACACGTCCAGGAAGTCGATACGCACCTTTCGATGCTTTCTGTTCGCGACCACGTCGCCCGGATTGGCGGGACACACGTTGGCTCGGGAGAATTTTAAAGTTTTTGAAAATAGTTTTCTAAGTTTTTTTTCCTGATTTTCACATGGGATTTTTGTACTGCATATTGAACAAAAATTCAATCTAAAAATTGGGTTTTAATCCTGCTTATATCATCTATAAATCTGTTTAAATTGGTTTTTTAAATTACTAATAGGTTTTACGAAAATGGCCTTCTAAACAGCTTGTTTGGAATAGTTTGGTTCTATTTTGGGCTACGTAAAACTATATTTTTTTCTCCAAAAATCAATCGATTTCTCAAAAAATCTAGTCGATTTGATTCCAAACTAGTTGTTGGGTTCCATGATTGGTTAGGTTGTGAATCTAGGGAAAGAACTGGATTAAAATTTTATAAAAAAGGCGAAGATATTCACCTGCGAAGTCGGCTTGTTGGCGTCTGCTGTTGCTGCTATTTCTGCGACTGCTCTGTATCAGCGCGCGGCTGCTGTGCAATTTCGGCGGCCAACGGCGACGGGGCAAGCGGTGGTACGATGTCAGGGTGGGTCGCCAAGGCTGGGGTGTTGCCAAGGGCGGTCTACGTCGAGAATCCAAGGTTTATTCTTCGAAGAACTGGGATCTGTCTGCTTCACGGATGTAGGTTTATATATACCTGGTTTTAAATCCTATTTTAGATTGAATTAGACCTAAATTCGATTAGGTTTTGGACTTATCTAATGGAGAATAGGATTAGGATGGGGTAGGAAAAATTTGGATTTAAAAATATTCGAAATTGATCGATTTTTCAATCGATCAACCGCCCGAAAATTGCTTAATAGCACAATCGGTTTCAGCCTTGGTTTCTATTTCATGAGAATTTCAATACCTCGTGAGATATTGAAATTCACTTCTTCTTTTTCTTTTTCCTTTTTATATATACATATATCTATAACTATATATATCAATATATATGCACGTAATATATAGTATATCTAATAATCTCCATAAATAAATTAAAAACTTAATAATCTCTATTTCTAGTATAGGGTTTTATTTATAGGAATATGTACACATATAAAATATATATTTATTTATTTTTCCTAGAATAAAAGATATTTTTAATACCAATTATAGAATCAATAATAATAATAATAATAATAATAATAATAATAATAATAATAATAATAATAATAATAATAATGATATCAAAAATGAATAAACCAATAATATGTATAGTGTATCATATTACACCATCTTTCTTTGGCCCTAAAACCTTACAAATATTCTAAAACACAATTAAATACATATAATTTACATATAACAAAATATTTAGAAATTATTTGTCAATTCCTAAAAATAAATAAGAAATATTTGTACACACGTCTACATGGTAGTCCTTGGTCTTACTACATGCCTATATTAGCTTGGAATTGGTTTGGGTCCGGTTCGGGCTGATTAGATACAACCGGGTCATCTAAAAATCAATATATTAAATAATAACTAATAAAATGATTAAATGAGTCTTTTCACAACTTGGCCTGGTTTTCCTAGTTCGGGTATCACTATGGCTAGACCTCCCTAGCATGGCTAAAACACTAGTTAAAGCACTCGACTATACTTTTCGTGCCACAATTCCTAGTCATCATGTACTCCAAAAGTGAACCATGGCTAAGGTCATATTTAATAATAATTTAATTTAAAAAAATACACAAAAATTCCATAAAATCCTATTTAAGGCAATTAAATAATAAAAAAATATTTTCAAAAATTCAGGGGTTTTACACCTGTTACACCTGTCACACCACTCATTGACACATACATCACTCAAATTCTGAGAAGTATGCACTCTTTAATTACACACACAGGAAACTAACCATACGCACATTACACATGAGGACTGAGATTTGATTCGAATTTGGAAATTTGGTTTTGAATGTTTAGATTGAAATATCTAAACTGAATGATTGGGATTTGGTTCATAAAAACTGAATTTGTGGGTTTCATGTTTGCACGAAAATTGGATTTTAAATTTGCTTTGGGACTAAAACCACCTGGATTTCAACATTGATGAACTGTTATGGAACTGTCAACTTATTCTTATTTCACTCTATGCACAAATTGTCATTTGGATATAATTTCCTGAGTTACCTTTCATTTAAAATCTGAAGATTAATACACTGTCACTTTGTTCCTGAGATTTGGGCATCCCTACTGCTACACACAGGTTCCTACTAACACTTATTCCATGTACACACCCACACATAGGCTGTCACACTATGTTAGACACACACACACACACACACACACACACACACACACACACACATTCCCTAATAATTTTTATCACATGACACACTCTACTGTCGTATTGTTTCACAAATGCTCATACACACATACACTGTCATTAATTTCCTGAGTTTATACACACATGATTACATGTCCACCTACACACATACACATCACTATCATGTAAATGCTCACACACACTGTTAGCCAAACCTATTAGACACAAACTGTTATTTAATATGAGTTTTCCCCATTGCCTTTACTGTCATTGACACACTGAATTCCTGAACACACATTTTCTTAATTCATTCCTGTTACACCCTAATCTAAACCCTCACAAGTACACACACAAAATTTAGTAACACATATGCCATGTATCCCTCTCTCTAGATCACTCTATGTATGTAGAAATGTAAATAGTATGTATGTAAATATATATTGATCTACATATGCCTCTATGTACCTATGCATGAATGAATGCATGAATGAATAAGTGTAGGTATGCCATAATATATGCAATGTAAGCAATGTTAATGTTATGAATATAGGATTGAGTGTATACCTATGTAATATGTTATGGTTAGTTAAGGCAAGGTTGATACATGAGGTAGAGTATGATGGATATAAGTATTTGGTTATGTGGGTAGTCTTAAGTTTAGGTAATGGGATTACCTATGTGATATGTGACAGGGTATTGAGTGTTAAGGTATTGGCTACATTTGTGTTAAGGTATAGGTTGATACATAGGATGTGGATCTAGTATGACCTAGAAAGAGCCTAGTTAACCTTGCTTGACTTGATAGTTGACCAAACCCTAGAATTGACCAAGGTTTGACCCAATAGTTCAGGATTGACTAGAGTTGACCAAAAGTCAACATTGAGTCTAGATGTGACCAATTGACCTAGTTTGACTAGATGTTGACTTGGGTTGACCCAGAGTTGACCAAGTTTGACTTGGACCTAGTTTGACCTAGACTGTTGACCAGGTTTGACTTAGAGTTGACCTTGACCTAGATTGGCCAAGAAATTATGTAGATTGCATCATAAACTTCATTTACCTTATTTTAAATATATTATAACCTGTAATACTCTATTTAGAATATTGTGACTCTGGTGCAGACATCTGATATTATACTACTCTTTTCAAAGTATCAGGCGAGTACATTCTCTGACAGTTCTCTTATTTATTTGTTAATTACTGTACTTCAGTTCTAGTTAGTTGTATACAATTCTCTGTTACAATACGTATGGATATTCTAGATTCATGTATGCGACACACATTTATTGTCTGGCCTCTATTACTGGAATTATTCTGGAATCATTTACTGGTATTATCATGTTCTGGCTGGACTCATCTTGAATCATTGTGTCAGATTTCTGGATTCACTTGCTGGGAGGGGAAATACTAGAGTAAGACATGTAGACATACCCCAATTCTGGAATCACCCTGATGCTAGAATCAAACTGGAATGATAGCCATCTCACACCCGGCCAGGTGTGTGATGTGCCGGATTACCTATAGGTGTTTACATGTCGATCTCGGTATTTTAAAACACACTGTTAGATTATAGGCTGGACTTACCCTAGAATCATTGATCACTATGACTGGAATCGTCTCGTACTGGATTTATCTTGTATTAGATTCGTCTTGTACTGGACTTACGTTGGAGTTACACTTGTCTGCATTTACTGTCTGAACTTATATCATGTTACCCTGGTTCAGCTAGTTTCTACTTTACAGTCTTTATTGCCATGATTCTTCTCTTGTTTAGTTACTTACTTTTCTTGTACTTTATCTGTCTCTCTATACCATCACCTGAATATAAACTGCCATGTTCATCAATACAACTGTCTATAACTGCTCTATAGTTCTCTGTCATTTACTTTGGTTTTCTAGATGAGATGTGCTCGTTCCTATCCTAACTGGATCTGTTGAAAATATTATAGATACTTGTGCTGAGGATACATGCCCTACATATTATGGACCCGAAGACGGGACGGCTACCTTTGGCCCCGACACTCAGGAGTGATCGAGATTTAGTTTAGTAGACTTGCATCTATTTTCATGTAGAACTTGTTGTATTTGATTTGAGACTTGTGTTGTATTTGAGATTATTAAGATTTTGTTATTATTATAGTAGTTGTCTTTTACTTCTTAGATTTCTTCTGTGTTATCTTATTGTGCTTAGACTGCGAATGAGTTGCAATATCTTATATTTGTCCTCCGTTCGGAGTTGATCATGATGAGTACATTATATACTGCATGAGTTGATGGTTAGTTAGAGACTTAGAACAGTGTTCTACTGCCGACACTATGGCGTAGGCTGGGCGCTGTTACGTACTCGTACCCTCACAGTGGGTGCGGGTCGTGACAATTATAATTTCTCTGAAATCTTCTAGACCGTACCGTACCGACAAATTTACTAGAGAATTGTGACTGGCATGGGATTTGAAATTGAAAGCTTTTTTAGAACTCTTTGGAAAGAAACGTATGCTTAGAAGAGAAGAGTTGAAAGTGAATGAGTGATTTTAAATGATCGTAATTCTTCTCTATTTATAGTTTTTTCAAAGGCAGAACTCTGGCAGAATTCGGACAGAATTCAGACAGAACTCTATGTAACAATCTGTAACTGAAGGGAGACCAAGTTTTTCAAGCGTTCAAAAATCAAACGGTACGGTGTGGATAAAACTATATGGTGTGGTACGGCCCAGCCAACTACCTCCAGCTTCTCGACCGCCCTTACACTGCCTAGATCTACATGACTACCACCTCGCCACAAGACAACCACCAACATCCTATGCCACCGCCACCTAGAATCACTAGCACGACCACCTCACCTCCACGTCCTCCCCAGCGTCTCTACCATCTGCGTCCTCCGTGTCCGACTACCGCATCCCGTGCTTCCATATCCATCGCTCGACCGCCCTGGTATCCACAGTCATCCCCCTCGTGTCATCGAGACACCCAGATTCAGATCCACCAACCTTCGAGCTCCGACGCACCTCCTCCAGCTTCACGATGACCGCCTCACGCGTCGACTCTGCCAGCCTACCCCTTTCCTCCTCGAGCTCCATCCTTTTCCGCGTCCAGTGTCGTCGTACCAGAGATCGTTCGCCATGACTCTCCAAATCTAACTGCCTCTACGCTCAGATCCCCGCCAGTGATTGTCTCACCAGTACCGCTTGGGTAAACCTTTTCCTCTCGATTCTTCTCTCTCTCTCTCTCCTTCTTCATCATTATTTTCTTCTACTTCTTCCTTCCTGATCTATGCATTTACTTCCTCTCTCCTCGAGAGAGGAGTGCAGGGGGTGGAAAGAATTGGGCCAATTCTGTACCCCCTAGGCTAGGCCCAAATCCAATAGGTTTTAGAGAAAAAAGAGAAAGGAAAAGACTTGGGCTGGTTTATATTCAATTCTATGGGCCGAATGGGTTCTGGTCCAGGTAATAATTTAGGATTTTGCTTATTGTTGTATTATTGGCCAGATTTGATATTAGTAATAAAATAGAGATCATATACAATTACATTTTGGGTTTGTTTATATATTAGACTTATATTTCAAATAAATATATAGATATTATATAAATGGAGATATTTTTTCAATCACTTAAAAATATAATTAGTATTACTTTGAGAATCTAGATTTGGTCTTTAGAAAGTTTATATTTTGGGCTTATATATATATATATATATATATATATATATATATATATATATATATATATATATATAAAAAAAATATATATATATATATATATATATAAAATATATATATACATACTATATGTTGGAATTAAATAAAATAGATTTTATGATTTAAAAAGGGTTTTATATTATATATTATTTTCCAAATAATTCCTAATGGTCATAGATATTTTTGAAATGTCTATAATACCACTTTAAAATGGCTATAAATACTTTCCTTATAAGTATAATTTTGAGACTATTCCTTATTAATTTCCTTTTCGCCTATTTAATCAAATTACGACCATGACTAATAAAAAATTATTTTCTTTTCCTCGATTATCGTGCCGACTCCCAAACTGGACTATATATATATATATCTAAATGGGCAATTTGGACTATCCTGGACGCAATGGAACCGCATGTTTCATCACTTTGGACCATCTTGTGGATCATAGCATTTGTACCTATTCTGTGTCAACACGTTCGTATCGCACACGTCGACTCCAACTAAATTGAGGCTAGTACATCTCTTTGTTAGTTTTTAGTACTTGATAGTGTATATATCACATGTTCTAGATCGTATTACTTGATTCTGACATGATGTTACACGGGCTGGTATTATATTTCAAATCAGAAGATGTTATTATTTAACGTGTACATCGGGCATTCCTTGTACTCGAACTTTATCGTGTACATCGCATGCCCTTCGTGCTCGTATCTATTCGTGGGCCCCGTGTGCTCATATTATAATCTTTTGCTGTGTGTGCTCATATCATATTCATGTGCGTAACGTGTCGTGATTAGATCCATGAATGTTAGTCGGGGCGGGGGAGTAAAAATTGGTTATGTGATCAACCCCTTAGCATATTCGTGTGCATGTTGATTATATACCTCACGTATACATATAACAAACTTGTGCTCTAATTCACTTAGGCAGTATCACTAGTTCTCTTATTTACAATTCACACCATTTTGCTTGTGTTTATCTATCCAACTATTTATTATGATTGCTTGTTATCTCATGTGTATTATTCACACCCTAGTAACTTGTACATATTGTATTCTTTTATTATTACTTGTCATATGTGTTGGAATTATTCAATAAATGGACCACACATGTAAAATTAATTGTGTTAGGCTATCTAAATAATAAGCCAAATTAAAGTGGTCTATTTGGAAAATTGTCTTAAGGATATAATTGACATAGAAATAATGTATAGATACCGAAGATAAATCTAATTTGATGAGAGGCCAAATTAGAAATATCAAAACATATATATATATATATATATATATATATATATATATATATATATATATATATATATATAGGTTAAAAAAAAAAAAAAAAAAATATATATATATATATATATATATATATATATATATATATAGGTTAGGTCCCTAAATTATCCCAAGGCTTACAAGTGTCCATAAATATATTTGCATCTACAAATTATGTCATTGTGTGTATATAAGTATATATTTATACATATGTAGAAGTTCATGTTCATATATATACATACATCTCATGGATTGTATACAATATCCTTCTTGTTATATATATTTTTCCTTATGTATATATATATATATATATATATATATATATATATATATATATATATATATATATATATATATATATATATATATGTAGATTTGAGTGTTCATTTGTATTGTGTTCTACACATTGAGTCCATTTCATGTATAGATACAAAAATTGTGTCCACAAGTAGCTTCCTACCCAATTCTTATGCCTATATCCATACTACAATCTCCTAAAATTGGATTTATCAATAATTGTTATAAATTTCAGAATTGAAATTATATTAAATCACAATAATAAAAATCAAAATAGAGCAAATTCAAGAGGAAGGAGGGAAGAGGACTTGTCTTGGTATGTAGCTTTGAATTTCGGAACCGATGTCTTCGATTCCCTAATTATCTCCAATTTCTAACCTAATTTCAGAAATAATCAAATATATATAAGAGTTGACCTAGAATTTTGTAAGAGAATTTGGAGAAAGAAAGAAAAAAAATAATGATACCTATAATTTAAGGAGAAGGAAGTTGGAATTGGAGGAGATGGTGGTGCTGGAGGATGGTGAGCCGGCGGCGGCGGACGGCGTGACCGGCGGTGGCGGGCGGCGTGGCCGACGGCGGCGGGCGGCGTGGCCGACGGCGACGGGCGGCGTGGCCGGCGGCGACGGGCGGCAGCGGTTGCCGCAGCCACAGTAGCGGGTAGCAGCAGCAGCAGTTGTAGTAGTGGTGGTGGTGGGTTGGAAGGAAATAGGAGGAAGGAGAGAGGGGGTTTGGGAAATGAAGAAGTAGAGGGAGGAAAAGAAGAAGAAGAAGAAGAAAATAAATAAAGGAAGGAGGGAGAGAGAGAGAGTGAGATGAGGTGTCATAAGTAAGAGACTTCTCCTCATGCAAGGACCCACATGGCACAACCATATGCCATGTGCCCAAAATTTGACACATAACCCATTGATGTGGCAAGCCAAGTATAAAATTTCATAATTTGTCTAAGGATCTCCTTGCAAAATTTTATGCAAAATTATGTGAAAGTATTTAATAAATTCATTGTTATTAATATAATTGTTAATTATATAATTATTAGGAAAAAAAATATTAAGGCATAACATTCTACCCTCCTTAAAAGAAATTCCGTCCTCGGAATTTATAAAAAAATAAGAAAGTTTGAAAATAGCAACAACTAAAGTTACCTTGATCATTGAATAAGTAGGGATATTGTTGTCGCATATCTTCCTCTCTTTCCCAAGTGGATTCTCCAGGTGAGTTCTTGTTCCAAGATACCTGAACCAATGAAATAGTCTTGTTCTTAAGAACTTTCTGTATGCGATCCAAAATTTCCACCGGCTTCTGTTCTAGGCGTAGAGTTGGACCCACTGTGACCTCTGAATGATCGAGTATGTGACTGGGATCCGGTACATATTTTTGAAGTTGGAATACATGGAATACATTATGGACTCCTTCCAAAGAGGGTGGTAAAGCCAGTCGGTATGATACATCTCCCACTCGTTCCAAAACATCAAATGGGCCTATATATCTCGGACTTAGCTTTCCTCTTGTTCCAAATCTGATTGTTTCCCGAGTTGGCGAAATCTTTAAAAACATATGACCACCAGCCTTGAATTCCAAGTTTCTCCGATGCTTATCGGCCTATATTTTATATCGGTCTTGCGCTGCTTGGAGATGACTTCGAATTGCCTTGACCTTGTCTACAGTCTGTGTAACTAGATCTGGACCCAGGAGTTGACGTTCTCCTACATCACTCCAGTATATTGGTGACCGACACTTCCTTCTATACAAAGCTTCAAATGGTGCCATTTTAATCCTAGCCTGATAGCTGTTGTTATATGAGAACTCAATTAAATGCAAATGGTCATCCCAGGATCCTCCGAAGTCTAAGGTACATGCTCTTAACATATCTTCTAGAATTTGAATCATTCTTTCCGACTGACCATCAGTTTGTGGATGGTATGCTGAACTGAACTTCAGGCGAGTACCGAGACTATCTTGTAAGCTTTTCCAAAACTTAGAGGTAAACCGAGTATCTCTGTCTGATACGATACTCACCGGTACTCCATATTGACTAACAATATTTTTCATGTACATATCTGCTAAGAGCTCGGTAGGTTGACCGACCCGAAATGGTAAAAATCTTGCAGATTTAGTAAGCCTGTCCACAATTACCCAAATGACATTATTGCCCCTTCTTGTTCTTGGAAGTCCGGATACAAAATCCATCGTGATATGTTCCCATTTCCATTCGGGTACAGGCAGAGGTTGCAAAAGTCCGGCAGTCCGTTGATGTTCGGCCTTTACTTGCTGATATACCAAACATTTTGACACAAACTTGGCAACCTCTTGTTTCATTCCGTGCCACCAGAAATTTTGTTTCAGATACTTATACATCTTCGTACTCCCAGGATGAATGGAGTACTGAGAACTATGTGCTTCAGACATTATCTCGGTCCGGAGTTCTCCATATGGTACACACAAACGATTTCCAAACCTCAAGGATCCATCGGGATGCTTAATCAATCCAGTTTGTGTTCCAGCCTCAGTCTTGCCCTATAGTCTTTGCAGTTTCATATTATCCTTTTGTGCCTCTTTAATTCTTTCTATTAGGGGTGACTGTATTTGTAAGTTTTTCCAGATTCCATCTGTTACTGGACATATTACTTCAATCCCCATCTTCCTCAGATCTTCCAATATTTCTTTAGGTGTATTCATAAAGAAAGCTGCGGGCCTTCTACTTAAGGCATCGGCTACTTTGTTTGCCTTTCTCGGATGATACTCCAACTCCATATCAAAGTCCTTAAGCAACTCTAACCACCTTCGTTGTCTCATGTTTAACTCTTTTTGAGTAAATACATACTTCAAACTTTCATGATCAGTATATATCTTGATTTGTTCACTATATAAATAATGTCTCCATAATTTTAATGCAAAGACTACAGCTGCCAATTCCAGATCGTGAGTTGGGTAATTTCTTTCATGATTCTTCAGTTGGCGAGAAGCATAAGCAATGACCCTTCCATGTTGCATTAACACACAACCTAATCCTTTTCCTGAAGCATCACTATAGATCTCATAGCCTCCTGATCCAGATGGTAAGGCCAGTACTGGAGCTGTGATGAGTCTTTCCTTTAGTTCCTCAAAAGCTGCTTGACACTTATCAGTCCAATTAAATTTTTCATTCTTCCGGGTCAATCGAGTGAGTGGCTCCACAATTCTTGAAAAATTCTCCACAAATCTCCTATAATATCCAGCTAGACCAAGAAAACTTTGAATTTCTGCTACATTCTTAGGAGTAGGCCATGACTTGACAGCTTCTACTTTCTTAGGGTCCACCGATATCCCTTCTCCGCTCACTATATGACCTAAGAAAGAAATTTTGTCCAACCAGAATTCACATTTGTTTAACTTCCCATACAATTTCTCTTATCGTAAAGTTTGAAGCACTATCCTCAAATGTTCTTCATGTTCCTTTTTATTCTTTGAGTAGATCAATATATCATCAATGAATACAATCACAAATTTATCCAATTATTGATAAAATATTCTGTTCATCAGGTCCATAAATATGGCTGGAGCATTAGTTAGCCCAAAAGGCATAACTTGAAACTCATAGTGCCCATAACGGGTTCTAAAAGTTGTCTTTGGTATATCCTCCTTTCTTACTTTCACCTGGTGATATCCCGATCTGAGGTCAATTTTGGAAAATACTATTGCTCCTCCTAACTGGTCAAACAATTCCTCAATTCTTGGCAACGGGTATTTATTTTTGATAGTTACTTCAGTTAAGGCTCTATAATCTATCACTAACCTCAGACTTCCGTCTTTCTTCTTTACGAATAGCACAGGTGCTCCCTAAGGAGATCCACTAGGCCTGATAAATTCCTTAGCTAACAATTCTTTGATTTGTTTATTCAATTCAACCAATTCTTCCTTGTTCATTGGATAAACTTTCTTTGCAACAGGTGCAGCTCCAGGAATTAGATCGATACAAAATTCAACGATCCTATCAGGTGGTAATCCTGATAGTTCATCAGGAAATACATCCTTAAATTCGTCTACAATCTTGGGCCATTCTACTACTTGGTTCTGAAAATTTCTTCCTGATGGTAATTCGAATTTTTCTAGTTCTTTTCCATCAAATTCCTTCTGATCTCTGATAAATTCATGTATATCCTTACCGGGTAGTAAAAATTGCACATTTTCTTGCCTACAGTCTATAACTGCTGAGGCCAAGGTTAACCAGTCCATCCCAAATACCACATCATAGTTATTCATGGGAAACACTAGTAATCTGGCCTTAAAGCTTTTTCCTTCCATTTTAATTGGGCAATTTCTAAGTATTCGGCTAACCTCTACAATACCATTACCCGTAAGGATTTTCAATTTTTTGACTAGGGGTTGAGTGATTATATCATATATGGATACAAAAGATGCAGATATAAACGAGTGAGTTGCCCCAGAATCAAATAATACTGATACGGGGCTAGATGATGCAAGTATGGTACCTGACACCACTTCTCCGGCCATTTCTTCTTCGTTGACATTCATCATGAAAGCTTGTCCATGCTGCTTCTTCTTTTTGTTATTACCCGACCAGCCTTCTGTGCTTGGTGGAATTGATGAGCTTGGGGTGCTAGGGCTGGCCTCTGTTGGTATTCGGTAGGTACATGAGCATGAGCTGGAGGTGCTGCATAAGTTGTAGGTCTTGGCCCATTCGTCTGAAGTAGTGGTCTTGGTCGGAATCCTTGCAAATTGTTCTGCACCTCAAATCTTCTAGTGGCTTGTCGAAGACACTGTTGTATCTGATGTTCAGACGATCCACATCTGAGGCACCTTCCCAGAAACTTCTTACAGTCATTCTTTATGTGTCCAGGCTTCCCACAATATGTGCAGCTCTGACGGTTTTTATTTTGTTCGGTTTGGATATATTTCTGTTGTCCCTGCCCTGAGTTCCTACCGTGAGAAGAGCTGGTTTCCAAGTTTCGCTTTTGGCCTCCTAGCTTCGAGTTAATTTTGTCATTCTGCATTCTATCTTGGTCTCTAGCTGCTTCAACCACCTCAGCATAAGTCTGACATGCGTAAGGTGCGACCTTCATCTTTAATTTGTCATTTAGTCCTTCCCGGAATTGGGCTATCTTTGTCTTTTCCGTGGCTACCATATGGGAAGCATAGCGACTAAGTCTTGTAAATTCTGTCACGTACTCATTGACAGAGGTCTTATTCTGCTTCAAATATATGAATCTCCTTTCCAGCTCCATCCTGGCGCTGGCGGGAAAGAACCTTTCTTCAAATCTCCTTTTAAATTCCTCCCAGGATATAATCTCATTGGAGTCTTCGGGGTGCTGAGCACTCCACCAGTGTTCAGCCACATCATTTAGTTGTATTCTTACTATAGACATCATATCATCTGGTGCGATCTTGGCGCCCTTCAACAACCCCTCGGTAGTCTTTAACCATTGAACCGCTTCCAAAGGAGTTTCGGTCCCATCGAAGTTAGGTGGATTTATATTCCTGAAGTCTTGGATTGTCCCAATTTTCAGTACAGGAGCAACATCAAGCCTTTCTAGTTTTCTAGCTGATGTGGCTTGGGCAAGTTGGACTTGTTGGGCATTAGTCTCTAGGACCTTCTGGAAAATTTCAAGAACATCAGTCGTCCGCGGTTCTAAAGATTCAGGTTGCGCCGACTTTTGAGTTGAAGGAGAAGACATTTTCCTGGATATTAAGAATTCACAATTCTTAATATGAGGTTGAAAATAATTAATGACTTAAGAATACTTAATTACCTATTAAAGGAAGATGAATTTGCAAAACTAAGATCAATTACAATTCGGAAAGATCAGATATAAATAGGCACACTTTTATTTAGTTCACAAGAGGACAATATACTTTCAGGGAGTCATCCTCATATACTAATACATTTCTACCCTTTCTAACCTTGTAGAGAGCTATTTCCATCTTCTGATTACAAAAGTGGTACAACAGTCAAAATATTTTTTCTTATTAAGCCATTTCTTCCTATTAAGTGCACCCTTCTTCCGGCACTAAGAATGTCAAGTACCTTATCCTAGGGTTCATGCTAGACTTCCTAAGAATACAACTTAGGATCTCAACCTATATAGGTCTCTAAATCTGGACCTGCATCGGGCCACCACTAAAAGACGTGTCACGTCCCGGTTCCAAATAGAATTTTCGGAGCACTGTGATACATCTCCAGGCTACGCACCCGTATAACACATGTCGTGTCATACCTGCGATTGTCGCCTGTAAATTCTAGGATAAAGTATAGACATCGAGAGACATTCTAAAGTTATTTACATTTATTTACACAAAACTCGCATGTTCGATCACATATTTATATTCTTTTTACATCCAAAAAGTTCATAGCTATACATAGAACAACAAACGACAACTACTCATTCCAACATCTTTCATTTCCTTATATCATTCATAAAGCTCCTTCTCGGTGTAAGATTGTACTTCTTCCTGGTCTTCAGCATGCCCTAGTGAACAAAACTAGGTCGTCAATACGACGAGCAAGTCCTCGGTCAAGGAACGGAATAAGTAAAATAAGTTGATAAAATTTATTGAAATTAAATCGGAATAAAGAAAACAAATTATGGATAAAGTTTGCAAAAATTTGAAATTCTACTTAAAAATGGAATTTATATTTCTGCACATTCCAAGACTGCTGTTGTATTACAGAGATGTAAAGAGCCTCTAACAACTCCTAATGCAATACGCAACATTTAGAGAAATACTTCTGGATCACACAACTTCTATTATCTCAACAATAATCCCATTTACCCGGGATCAGGTTTGTACTTAATGGGCGGTGCTTAGATTTATCCGTCCCATTAGTATCAGGATCACATATTGATGTGATATAGTCAGGATAACACATGAGTGGTTTTCCGAGTTATCGGAATCAAGTGTTATAACAAATGTCGTATGACTTGAAATTTTTCAAGAATATCGGAGCAGGCTACATTGGATATTACAGAGCCAAATTTGGGGATTCGGAATCCAATGAAAATCAGAAAATAAGAAATAGGAAACAGGAAAGTGAGCTAAGCCTCACCTCGGACATCGTATGGCCGTACGAATGCCGAAAAATTAGGAACTGATCAGTTTTTATAAAATATAATATTGCAAGAGTTTCGAAGGTGTGATCCAAGATTTCTCTCCCATCCCAATGACATCCTAATCTACAATAAATCTAGGTTTGGACTTTCTAAGAATCTCTCTTGGAATTTCCGAAAATTTTGGCAGAGTCTCCTTTGTATTTAGTGACTCTGAAAAATTCACAAGAGATATAAAATATAAAAATGAGAACTCGGGTTCGCCGACCCCTTCGGTGGAGCAACCCTGAACACCGGAACCACGCAATATAATTTACCGGGTTCGTCGACCCCTTCGGTGGAGCAACCCTCAACACCGGTACCACACATTTAAGTATATATGCAATCTAAGTAAACTTTCTTACCTTAGCAGCCAATAGGCAATCAAGCAAATTTATTTTGGTATTTTTCCCTTCTAAAAACTTATCCAAAACGAAATGGTTAGTAATACAATAATACCAAATATAAAAAATTTCAATGGTTATCATATACTCAAAAATTTATATACTCGTGATATTGGCTAAATTAAATCAAAAAAAGTTCAATTTAAATACATGTCGCTATATACCAAAATTTGGCTTCTTGATTATGAAAGAAGGTTATAATTGAAGACTTATACGTGTGTATGGTTACCTTAACATATAGGAACCTATAAACTCCTATTTTGACTAAATAATGAAGTCCAAATATATTAATTAGAGATAATTTCTGATATGGACATCATTGACTTAATATGTCAAAATCGGAAACTAACTCATGTGTATACAAATTCAAGCAAGGAAATATAGAATTCATATATATATATATATATATATATATATATATATATATATATATATATATTTAAAAGTATAGGTTAGGTCCCTAAGTTATCCCAAGGCTTACAAGTGTCCATAAATATATTTGCATCTACAAATTATGTCATAGTGTGTATATAAGTATATATTTATACATATGTAGAAGTTCATGTTCATATATATACATACATCTCATGGATTGTATACAATATCCTTCTTGTTATATATATTTTTCCTTATGTGTGTGTGTGTATATATATATATATATATATATATATATATATATATATATATATATATATATATATATATATAATCACAACAAAATGTAGATTTGAGTGTTCATTTGTATTGTGTTCTACACATTGAGTCCATTTCATGTATAGATACAAAAATTGTGTCCACAAGTAGCTTCCTACCCAATTCTTATGCCTATATCTATACTACAATCTCCTAAAATTGGATTTATCAATAATTGTTATAAATTTTAGAATTGAAATTATATTAAATTACAATAATAAAAAATCAAAATAGAGCAAATTCAAGAGGAAGAAGGGAAGAGGACTTGCCTTGGTATGTAGCTTTGAATTTCGGAACCGATGTCTTCGATTCCCTAATTATCTCCAATTTCTAACCTAATTTCAGAAATAATCAAATATATATAAGAGTTGACCTAGAATTTTGTAAGAGAATTTGGAGAAAGAAAGAAAAAAATAATGATACCTATAATTTAAGGAGAAGGAAGTTGGAATTGGAGGAGATGGTGGTGCTGGAGGATGGTGAGCCGGCGGCGGCGGACGGCGTGGCCGGCGGCGGCGGGCGGCAGCGGTTGCCACAGCAGCAGTAGCGGGTAGCAGCAACAGCAGTTGTAGTAGTGGTGGTGGTGGGTTGGAAGGAAATAGGAGGAAGGAGAGAGGGGGTTTGGGAAATGAAAAAGTAGAGGGAGGAAAAGAAGAAGAAGAAGAAAATAAATAAAGGAAGGAGGGAGAGAGAGATGAGGTGTCATAAGTAAGAGACTTCTCCTCATGCAAGGACCCACATGGCACAACCATATGCCATGTGCCCAAAATTTGACACATAACCCAATGATGTGGCAAGCCAAGTATAAAATTTCATAATTTGTCTAAGGGTCTCCATGCAAAATTTTATGCAAAATTATGTGAAAGTATTTAATAAATTTATTGTTATTAATATAATTGTTAATTATATAATTATTAGGAAAAAAATATTAAGGCATAACATCTAAGAAGATCGACTTCGTAGTCCTTGTCCTGAGCTTCTAAATCTTCAGATCTGGGAGCTTAACATATGCCAAACATATATTCAAGTTAGGTCTGACTTTGAACCACGGTTCATGAGAAGTGATGTCAGAAGTTATATATGGCACTCTATTCATAATAAAAGTGGCAGTCAATGCAGCTTCTCCACAATAGCATTTTGGAAGATTCGTAGTCAACAACATTGAGTTCATCATTTCTGTCAATGTTCTATTCTTCCTTTCCGCTACTCTGTTAGATTAAGGAGAATATGAAGTAGTAGTCTCGTTGATGATTCTATGTTCTTTGCAGAACGATGCGAATTCATGAGACTGATATTCTCTGCTCAATTACTTCTTAATCTCTTAAGTTGTTGTCCATTTTGTCGTTCAGCTTCGGCCTTGAACTGTTTGAACTTCTTGAACGCTACGTCTTTAGACTTCAGCAAGTAGACGAATGCATATTTTGAGAATTCATAGATGAAGGTTATGAAATATTTCATCCTGGCTTTTGTAGAGAATTCTTTGAAGTCATAGATATCGGAGTGTACCAACTCTAGAAGATCTGTGCTTCGATTAACCCGACGAAATGATTTCTTAGTGATCTTCATGTGAGCACACACTTCACATTTCTCTACCTTATCCCACATTTGAAGATAAGTCCTAAACTAGATATTTTGTTTATTCTTTTAAAATAAACATGTCCTAATCTATTATGCCATAACTCAAGAGTATAATCCGAATGAGCGATTGCATTAATTTCAATAGACTGGGTTACAAGCTAAAGTTTAAACATCCCTTCGGTATAAAAGGCTTTCCAAAGTAGGTTCCTTTTATGGACGTCACCATCTAGCCAGCATTGATGTCCATCCTTAGGCCTGCATTATAGTGTAGGCCTCCAAATATCAGGTTCTTTGCAATAACAGGTACATGCTTCATGTTTTGAAGCATCAGAGACTTCTATGAAGTCATCTTTAACACCACCGTCCTGATCCCTAGCACTTCAGCTTGTGCCTAGTTCGCTACCATAATATTTTCAGAGGTTGGTTTGTACGTAGTGAACTATTCCTTGCTAGAGTAGATATGGCAGGTGGCACCAGTGTCTACCCACCAGTCGGAACCAGCCCCCACCGTAGTAACCTGAGCAATCATAGCAATTACGTCAGTAACCATGGAAACCTTAGTAGGCTCACCTTGCTCTGACTGCTTGGCTTGGATCTGCAGTCACTCTTGTAATGGCCCTTCTTGCCACAATTCAAGCAAGTCTTATTGGACTTTGGCTTCTGGTGCTTGAAAGAAGACCCCTTCACTTTCAGATTAGTGAAGTCCTTCTTCTTGTGGTGGTAAGCCACCTGCTTTTTCTTAGATTCCTTTGTCTGGACCAAGTTAGCCGTAGCCATCTGCTTGGACAGAATGTCCACCTTTAGTTGAGCCCTCATCTGGTCCTCAACATAGATTTTTTTTAGGAGATCTTCCAGACTGATCTCCAGTTTCTTCTCATGCATCTTCGTGTAGAATTTACTCAATCCAGCGGAAAGCTTGGAGACGATCCCTCCAACAACGAAATTGTCATTGAGGGGTATCTCCTCAATTTTCAATTTCTGGCGCAACTTTAGGAATTTCTTCACATCAGGCAACATCGTGTTCTCATCTTCAAGGAGCCATTTGTGATATTTCTCGATGATGAACATCTTGCTCCTGTTTTTGTCATCTTCATAGCGTTTCTCTAAAGACTCCCATATCACTCTGGCATTGGTCTTCTTAGAGTAAGATTCTACCAGAGAGTCCTCCATAGCATTGATGATCAGAAGTCTACAGAGGCTATTTTTCTTCTTCCATTTGGAATTTTTGGTAGTAGCAGTAGCAACTGCGGCCGCAGTCCCACCTTCTAGATTCTTCGGTTTATCCTCAGATAACACGTGGTCGACGTCCACGAGTTGAAGATTGAGACTAAACTTCCTCTTCCAGATTTGCAAGTGCTCTCCATCAAATTTTTCTAACTTATGAAAGTTGAAATTGATGAGTAATGTAATACTTCGAAGAAAGCACAAATGAATTTCGTAGCAGCAGTGACGATAACCCACTAAAAGTTTTCTGATTATATCAGAGAAGATATCGTTTAGAATGAGTTACAAGTGAAGACGAGTGCAAAGTGCGCCAACAAAATGTCATATTACGCCTCATGAGTCCATGTGCTCGAGTCCGAGTCCGAGTCCGAGTCCGAGTTGCTACGGGGCTTAGCTCCAAAGGAATAAATCCAAGAGCATGACAAAAAGCATTAATGTTTCATTATTGATTTAGCCTTTTTTTTACTAGAAAAACATTCCCACCTATGTGTCTCTCCACACCACATGTGCATCTCTCAACAGGTAAAGCTATATAAAGAGATACCAACTATTTGGCATAGACAATATAGGACTATATTTCTATTACTTAAGGCCAAAACAACAACAATTGCCCGCAACAAAATATTAGGACTGCGGAAGTGCAGACAGACTCACTAGTATTATTAGCAAGGTTATTAAATGGGGCTTCCTCTTATCCTTGCTTTCTTGAGTTTGTCATTCACAAATCAAGATCCTGGGAAGGGATATGAAATCAGAGAAGCTATTAAGAGCATCCACAGTGGGACACTTTTTAAGTGCTATATCTAGCCTTTAGTCAAATTTTGTAGCACTTGAGGGCTACAATGGACTTTTGTCCACACTTGAAAAAGAGTAGAAAGTCAAATGACTCTCCAAATTTAGAGAGTCCACTAGTGGAGCTATAGTTACTTGGGGCCCACCATATTTACTTTTCAACTTCATTCTTTTTATTGGAGCGTTGCCACTTGTCAATTATGAAGGAAAATAAGGAGGAAAAAGATGGGATGTTGTCCCTTGTTAATTTGGAGTGTTTATTTGGAGTATACTATTGTGTAACAACATGGAAAATATATTTCAAAATTAATTTTTCGAGTATAATTTGAAATAATTTGGAATATGATTTGGAGTGTTGTCATTGTGGATGCTCTAAGTTAGCTGATGCTTTGGCTAATTACATCCTTGAGGATCGTCATCAACGGACTTACATGATTGGAGGATTTGCCTGGGAAAGCTAAGGGAGAATATATTCTTGATTTGTTTGGGTTGGGTGCAGTTGTTTACTGATTCTTGCATTCTTTGTAATCACGTTTTTGAGTGCATGGAGCTCCATGTGATTTTGTGAAGAATTATTATTTGGAATTTGAATTTTTGGTCTGGTTGTGTAGGATTGTAGTTGCGTTTAATATTTATAAAATTATATAATTTTTTGGCCTTATTACGTGTACATTTTGTTACTTTATTTAGGCTTTGTCAACTTTGTTGTAAAATTTAATTGAAATTTTACTTAAAAATCATAGACCGGTTCCATTATAGAAAGGTCCCTCAAAACTAATTAACCCTTAGCTTGACCTAGTATGCAAAAATCAAATTAACTGAAAAATGAAAACTGTTTTCATTCGCTTCGGTTCAGTTACATTTTACAGAATTTTGGTTCGGCTCAATTTCCAATAAAACTAGTTCATGTTTCGGTTTTAATAAATTTCAGTTTGGTTGACCGTACGTTCACCCCTACTAAAGAGTATGTATAAGTAAGCTGTATATGTTACCAACCAAGTTCAACGTGAAAGGTAGTGTAAAAGAATAAAGTACGTTATCATAATTTTTTATCATGATTGAATAAAACTTTGTTAAGTTAGAATATTCGAACAACTACTATTTTGATGCATTTTAGAATTAGTATTTAATTATTTCCTAGAATAACTATTTTTATAAAGTAAAATAAAAATAATAATTAGCTGAATTTTAAATTTAAGAATCGCTTATGATGGAACCTTAACCCTTACATTCACCCCCAGACAACCAAGAAATCAAAATATTTAGTATTCTTGACAATATAAAAATGTACAACTAGCGGCCACTACTAGGGAGAAAATTTTGATACCGAAGGGGGTATCAAAGTTTTGATACCCCCTATGTATGACATGTGGGTCCCCTCCCTCTTCGTAAAATATGTAAACATATATATATATATATATATATATATATATATATATATATATATATATATATATTGAGGGGGGCCCACTTGTCATACATAGGGGGTATCAAAGTTTTGATACCCCCTTCGGTATCAAAGTTTTACTCCCACTACTAGGGGTGAACAACGGTTCGGAACCGATTTTGTAAAAATCGAAAAAATCAAAACCGTATATATAAAAACCGTAAACCGAACTGTTTTGTGGGAAAACCGAAGAAAATCAAACTGAAATAAATCGATTCGCTTTTCGGTCCGTTCGATTTTCTGGACCAATGGGCCGGGTCGGACCTGTCTTTAAATAAATTCATTGGTTTGCATAGGCTAATGAGCAGGGTTTGCACATACAATTTATAGGCAGTTGGACAAATTTGAAAAAAATCATAGAATTTACAAATACAAATATTCTTAAATTGTATAAATTTGATAAAAATCATCAGTTTACAAATACAAGTATTCCTAACATATGCACAATACGATATTGCATGACATAATATTGTCATTAGTTTACAAAAAAAATAATACAAATATTCCTAACACATGCACTAGTTTACAAACACACATATTTTATAAATACAATGTTTTTACAACAATTTAATGTGGCTCAGATGGCAGTATGCTATTGCATAATGCATAGATGTTCCAATTTCAAACTAGTGCATCAGTGCATCCCGTAGCCCCCTGGACAACATAAAGAAAAAGAGAGTAAAATATGGCTCAAATGACTGATTTATGTATTATAATATGATGCTATGTAGTATCAATTACACTTTCTCAAGCCATCAACATCATTGCCAAGTTAGTAAATTTTTCAAGAACAAGAAATAGAACGGAAACATAGGTATAACAAAAGAACATATCAATCCATGCCTCGCTAATGGCTGCAATTTCATGCCTCGCTAATGGCTGTAAAAATGTCTCTCCAATGCCTGCAAGGAATGTCTCACCACTGAGTGCAAGTTAGTAACGTCAATAATCAGGAACCAGACATAACATGATTCAAATGAACGCCAACACTATAAAACTTAGTATAATTATTGACAATGAGGGGGCATGTCAAATATCTTCACCTAATATATGACCATGTAAATATTGCAGAAATGAGAACATAGCATGTGTTGCCAACACTTCAATTCCCTAAAGCCATAGTAACATGTTAAAGAACCATAGTAACATGTTCTGCGTATCCATTATATATAGATGTCTATACTAGGAGGCCTTCTGTTTATCCTAGATTATATATATATATATATATATATATATATATATATATATATATATATATATATATATATATATATATATATAAATATATAAAACAAATCCTAAATGGAAATTAAAGTATTGGAAAATTAGAAAAATCCTACAGTTCTTGGAATTGTATAACAAATCCTAAATTAGGAGGCCTTCTGTAAAACCCATAAATTGGATTTAACTAATAAATGGGTTTTATAATATTTTAGTTATTAATTGTAGATTAGTAAGTATTATTATTATATATTAGTCGGTTAAATGAAAAACAATTTTTATTTTATTCATAAATTAATTGATTGCAAAGGGTTTTAATATTGAGTTTTTAGCTAGATTAATTAGAGCCCATGAATTGAGCCCGTGGTTAGCCCATTCCTCAACCCAAACCCTTTTAGCCCAAACCAGTTCCCTATCCAACCCACTAACACAAAACCCAATTAAATAAAGCCTACCATTCAACCCACTACCTAGTCCATCGTCATCCACTTTCTCCGCCGGATCACCACCCACGTAGCCCCTCTTTCCTCCATTACGTATTTTCTTCAGAAAACCCGTCTTTCCCACAGAAACATAAGAACTTCATAGAAGCCTCACCAACTCTTTCACCCCCAACTCCTACCCTACTCCTCCATTCCCAAATCCAACCATACAGAAGAAGAAAAAAAAAACCCCACCTCTCCTTGCTCCATCTAATACCCCTTTTGGCGTGTTTCCCTATGCTCGGCCGACGATCCCCGCGTCTGGCCGGCGACCCCCCGTCGGCCACCCCCGTGCGCGACAACACTCTGCTGGTCTTCCTCGTGCGTGCCAGCACCCCACAGGCCGCCCCATGAGAACCAACACCCCGCCGGTCGTCCCCGCGCGCGTCAGCGCACCCCGTCTGCCGCCCCCGCGTACGCCAGCGCATCCCGTCGACCGCCCCGCGTACGCTAGTTCCTCCCACCGGTAGCCGCGTGCGCCCTCCCCGCGTGCGCATGCCGTTTCGCGTGTCCCCGTGTCCGTCCGTGCACCATCCAAATCCCGTTCGCGTGCCCCGTGCGCGTGCCCCTCGTTTCGTATGACCCAAGGCCGAGGCCTCCCCTCGGTTCTCCTTCTTCAACCTTTTCGGTAAGACTTTCTGCCAGAGTTCTGTTCTTCTCCCTAGAGTAGGAAATTAGATAGAAAACTTATTCCTGTCCGACCGAAATTGACAGAATAAAGCTTTGTCGATCCCGGGATAATTAGTTTCTTAATTTGTGTGCATGACTGTTAATAGGATTAATTATGTAATAATGGTTGGATTAATATTGCTAGTAATAACATTTATGCCATTATAATTGTCGGTTTATTTATATAAGTATTCGAAAATAAATATTAGTTTTTATTAATAAAAGATTGTAATTATTTTTAATAAATTATAGGCAAAAGAAATTAGATTCATAGAGGTATAGTTGATAGCTTAGGAAATAAATGTTAGTTACTTTCCTGATCAAATCATTTAATTATTCGCGTAATTAATGGTTTTCTCATTAAGTATTAATACAAGTGTTTTGCAATAAATTCGTTAAATTAATTTGTTAGCAATTAATATTATTACTGTCTTATTAAATAAGTTTTACGATGGTATTTAATTACTACCCTTATGTATATATTTCTAAAATCTATATTACTAAATAAATAATTTTTGTAGTTTAAATTATTAAAATGGTATTTTTATATTGAAAAGTATCTATTAGAATGCTATGGTTAATTTATGTAAATAAAACATTATTTAATTCTGAAAGTATTTTCGAAAAATTTATATAAGTAAATCTAAATGTAATATTAGTTTATGAAAAACAGTTTACTAGATACTAATAAATAAAATATAGTCTTTTTTGTTTTATTTATAAAAAAATAATAGTTTTATTAGAAAATCGTTTTTTTTCAATTATTATACGTTGTTAAAAGTATTAAAAATAATTGTAGCTTTACTTTTCTAAAATATAAGCCTTGTTAATAATAAATTGATCATTAGGTAATAGTTGGCATTATTAATTAAAATCCTTATAATGGTTTCTAAACCAGATTATTAAATTAATGTAGGTTCCAAGACCTAAGTCTGAGGTCGTATTTTCTTGTCTCTCTACCAGCACCAAAAAAACCAAGACAAGTACCATATTATTCATGTTCACGTTTTAATTAACAATTAAATGTATTGCATTTGGTGGAAATATATATATATTGTATCGACAGTGATTTACGGGATCCTTCTCGGACCCCAAATTGATTGCTTGATTTACTCATTGACTCGGGGATTAGGAGAGTAGTATAGCAACCGTGACCAAAGCCATGTTACTACTATTACCTCTCTCGCGCTAACCCCTATTGCAGAGGGGGTTGATCCATACCATATACTAGCATTTGGCCCAATGTTAGTATACACATTGAATGTACCAGCTGGTCACGGATTGTTATACATTCAAATCACTATTGAATCATTGTAGATTGCATTGTTATCGCTCTAGAGATTTCATTGCTTGCTGACTTCTTTATTATTATTTAGAAAAATATAATAATGCTTTAAAACTGCCCACTTGCATTATTTATTATTTATTAGAATGTTGGATATGAATGTATGTTCTTGCTCCCCTCCTGACTGGAGACCAATATTTTAGGTGATTGCGAAGACGAGGAGCTTGCCTTTAGTTCCTACTACGGACCCGATCCGAGTTCTGAAGATGTAGCCGAACCTGACTAGGGAGCCCAGGATTTCTAGTTGTACCCATTGCTTAGCATTCCTGTTTTCAAATTGTAATAAAGAACGGTTATAATAACTAAACGCTTTATTTTCTTGCATGATGTTCTCATATAGACATTTAGTTTTAATTCAAGTTTGAATAGAAATGTTTAAATTTTATCCGTATCCTAGAATGTTTTGCTTGTGTACTACTGCTTGATACAGCTTACTGCTGTCGTCTCACAATGGTGCATGCTGGGCACGGTCTGACTTGACCCAGTATCTTGGGATCAGGTTGTAACATGTTTTCAGTGGTGCCCCATGCAGGTCAAGTTTTGCAAAATTTGTTCTAGTCAACTTAGTCTAGACAAATATGTTGTCCTGTATTCTGACCTTAGGTTTTAGAACGATTTAGAAAAACACTCTGGAAACAAATTATAACATTTAGATTATTTCAACCTGTCACAACATAGGGTCAAATTTATCTATTTATATAATATATTTTTGCTTTCTTATAGTTTCGTAGGTTACCTTGCTTATGTTTGTACCTAAACCTTTCAGAAGATGGCGAAAGAAAAGATGACCCACTCTGGGCCTGCCATCGAAGAGGTTTCATCCTATGAACACACCCCTAACTAGGCCCAATCTGATGCTTCTGCGTTGCAGCTCATTGATCATCTCCATGCTGCACGGACTCCCCACACTACTTATATTTCTATAGTGCATACAGCAGCATCGATTCCTCCGAGAACCACACCACCACCTACTGATGTGAATCCTCCCGCTGCACCATCTATGCTAGTGGAGCCCGTCAAGCTCGTAGGCCTGGTACGAGGAGTTCTTGAGGCCCAGAGGGCCCATGATGAAGCTAATCGCGAGCAGACCGTGATTATGAGGGAGGGCATGGAGAATGCCCATACTGTCACTATATTAACACTAAACCCATCACAGTCAGATTAGAGGCCTGCCAAGGTAAAATATAGATGATTTGTTAAGCTTTATATTTCATTGGAGGAATTTAAGTCTAACTAGCAGCCTATTGTCCAGGAAAAGGTTGAGAACATTGAGAATTTTAAGGGGTTGGATCTGCGCCCTTTCACAGGAACAGAGGGCCTCATCTACGCAGATGAGTGACTGGATGATATGGAGCGACTTCTCAGTGTCGCTCGACTCCCCGTCGACCTTATGGTAGTGGCTGTAGCTCTACAGCTCAGGGATCTGGCCAGCATTTGGTACATGAATGAGCCCAGAATCCCGATTGGAGGAACCTCCTGGCGTTCCTTCAAGAAGTAGTTCAAGTGGGAGTTCTTTTTGGAAGCCACCCTAGAAGCCATGGAGAGGCAATTTCATGATCTGTAGCAGGGAGATCGCACTATCGAGGAGTATGCAACTGAGTACAACCAGCTCGAACAGATTTACGCCTCGCCTAGTAGAAGACCCGGTGGAGCATACCAAGAAGTTCCGGCATAGACTGCGAGAGGAGAACCGCACTCAGGTTGTCGCTAATGGAGCAAAGACTTATGACAAAATGCTGAAGGTGGCTCAAGATGTTCAGGCTAGTTCGCTTGTCCGACCCAAGAGGGAGCATCCAGGATCCAGCAGCAATTATCAGGGAAACTCTAAGAGGCCCAACAACAACAACAGGCCATCTTATCCCCAACGATCTCAGCAGACAACAACACCCAATAGGGAACCCAGCACAATCAACCGAAGGCGTCCAACTGCACCTATTGCAAGAGGCCCTGTCACACTATAGAGATCTGTAGGAAGAAGTTGGGACATTACCTTGCTTGTGGGTCTAATACCCATCAGGTTAAGGACTGTCCTACGACATTCAATAGGACTAGAGCTGGATAGCAGAGAGGTCCACTACCTACCTAGCAGCAGTACTACAACCAGTACAGAGTAGGACAGACTTTTGCCTTGGCCGTTGAGGAGCCAGAAACGGAGCCAGAGACTGAAGGAGATGTCATCGCAGGTGCTATTTTATTACATTCGCACCCGATTTTAGCTTTATTTGATTCTAGAGCTTCATATAGTTTCATATCATCGAACTTCATTGCTGCATATCACATATATATAGGATGTAGTAAGATAATTTCTAGAGTAATGACCGGAGCTGGACCTATCCCAATCACAGAGACTTGCACCTGCCCTATCACTATCTCAGGTCATACCTTTCTAACACCCCTTCTAGTAATGCCTCTCCGTAACTACGATGTAGTCTTAGAAATGGATTGGCTGAGAAAGCAGCATGTCCTGATAGACTGTCATCGGGGTTATGTCATCATTAGTCCACCTGAAGAACCCAAGTTTGAGGTGGTTCGAGCACCAGAGAGCATGGGGTGTGTCTCATACACCTCCATCACAGAAGATACCAGACCCCCTCATTCCCTTATAGCTAAATTTTTAGATGTCTTCCTCGATAATCTTCCAGGATTATCCCTTGATCGTGACGTGGAGTTCACTATCGACCTAGTACCTAGCTCTTCCCCTATCTCACAATGATGCTACGGAGTCAACCCCAAAGAGGTCAAGGAGATGAAGGATCAGATCGATGAGATCAAGGACCAGGGATATATTAGAAGTAGAGCTTTACCTGTAGAAGTATGAAAAAATTTCAGCAATGAAGCCCCATGCGACCAAGCCAGTGAAGCTCTATGCACCCAGCCAGTGAAGCTCTATACGCCCAGCCGGAGAAGCTCCATGCACCCAGTCAGTGAAGCTCCATGCGCACAGTCAGTGAAGCTCCATGTGCCCACCCAGTGAAGCTCTATGCGCCCAAGACTAGCTCCCCCGAAAGGAGAGCGCATAGCCTGAGACATGGCTATGCACCCAAAGCCTGACTCAATCAAAGCCATGATCAAAACGTGTACTGAAGTGCACGGCCACGTCAGTCTCCACGAGCAGTCGTGCATGCGGCCATGTCAACACCACGACCAACCTACGATCTCGCAGCCTGTATGCGACTACATCCTATGTGCCCAAAGCAGGACTATGCGTCCACATAAAAACCAGTGTGTTTCCTCATGTGGGTACATAACAGCATTCCAGCTCAAGAACGACTATAAAAGGGGGCCTCATCCCTCTTTAAAACACAGAATGGAGAGCATTTTCAAGAGACAAATTGCTGCACTTCTTGCCAGTGAGCCGAGAGTAAGCAATTTTCTTAGGTTTTCTTCCACTTTTGTAATCGGAGTGTCAACAGAGTAAAGGAGCAACTACCGCCCGATCTCCATCGTCCCATTCTCCATAATTCTTTTTTGTACTCGGGGATCCTCAGCGCAGGATCTCTCAGGCGTACTCGATTTGTGGTGCCTTGCGCCAATAAAGAAAAGACAGTATTTTTATCTTCTTTTTTGTGTGTGTCCACAAAAATGGTGACTCTGCTGGGGACTACCTTTTCCTCTGATGTGAAGGTGGTGACACAATCCGATAACGACAAAGTGGGGAGCACTCAGAAGATACTGATCGTAAAGTTCGATCAGCAGGCGTTCGAAGAGATGCTTTCGAGGGATGGCTCTACTCCCTCAAAATCAGCGAAGCCAAACAAGTCTCGTAAGACTTGTCTTCCGAAGGCTCGCTGTGCATATCCTGCTAGTGTCATAGTAGATATGCAACTCGAGGGCTCTGTTACATGGGCGCATGACTCTGCCACAGAAGTTCCCCAAATGGAGAAGGCTCACACCGTTCTGGGCTCTACTAGCCCAGTGACTTCTTCCCTGTACAACCAACAACAGGGTGTTCAACACCCGAGACTTGGCAAAAAAAAACACAACGATGCCAAGAATCGGGATGTACGACACTCTGGCTAAACCTGGTGAGGCTCACAAATGAAGGAGGCAAAACTGAAAGAAAACAGCGCACCTCCACCAAGCATGCACCCAAAGCCATGCGCCCAAGAAAGTGTTTGGGCGCATAGCCCCAACCAGACCACTTCTGTCTTCAACAGGCTGGGCATCCAAAGTCATGCGCCCAAGGCTATGCGCCCAGCCTCTCTGGATCCATACTATGCGTCCACATCAAGGAGGCTCAAACATGTTGTCAAGGAGCATACGCCCAAGGCCAGTCTCTAAGGCCTATGCGCCCATAACAAAAAGACAAGCCCCAACGCATATAACACGGGGCTGTCTTCAAGGACATGACATAATTTAGGTGTACGGGTTGCCCCTGCACGTGAACTAAGTCTGGATGCGCCTACTCTCTTTACGAACCCACATACAAAGCTCAGCGATGCATACAACATGGGTTATAAGGCAAAACTCCCTTTTGCTGACTTGTGCGACATGATAAATAATAAGCGTAAAGCGAGGGAGGACATAACAATTCATAGTGCACATCCGTGCACCCGTATTGTTATCAACTGTTGTTGCTCCAAAGCAATAAGAGTGCCTCAGAGAAAGTCCGTGTTTCGATGGTTGTACTTCTCTGATGATGAGAAGCCACTTTATGTTTCATCCAACATGGCTTCATGGGATCCACCTTACGGAAGCTCCAATCAAAGACGTTGGACCACCAATCCAACTTTCTCTTTCAGTTTTGCGAGAGGAAGAAGAAGAAGTCTGCCAACAGATGGCCAGCAGGCTGTCACATCTGAAGGAGTTTATATGGGTACTCGGTCAAAGGCGAGATTCCGTATGGACGATAAAGACTCCCAAGCTGGGGGTAGTATTTCCTCAGAGTCTGAAGCGGATGACCCTCACACTGGGGGTAGCCTTCTAGAGGACGATGATCCCTCCAAATCTGATGGCGGCTATCTACCTCCTCTACCTGAAGATAAAGGACTTATCCATTCGGAGACAGACAGTATCAACACCAGTTGTACTGTTTCCTCTGTTCATCCTCGCATGTTATCTATATACATAGAGGACAGAGAAAGACCTGAAGAAGCCAGTGATCAGACCAACAAACGGCTAGAGGGTCTTGAAACAGCATTCACCAATATCACTGATATGCTTACCAGTATCATGGCGGTTCAAGCTGCTGGGACTGTTCCTCCACTTCAATAAAACGTCTCGGCCCACGTTAGTCAGGCTCACAGCAACAACCCTCCTTCACTACAAAAGGAGTATCATTTCGTTGTGCCTCCTCCAAATCATATAAATGCTGGGGGTGGTCCTTCACCAACAATATCTGACAACCGTTCAGCAGCCGTTTCCCAACACCTACTCAATCAATAGGATGTAATTGATTCCCTAATCACTCGTCTCGACACCATCTCACACAAATACGAGATTCAGAAGATGGGGATATCTCAACCGTATCCTCCTGAGTGGGAGAACGCTACTTGCCCTCCTAACTACATGTCACTGACGCTGAATTCATTTGACGGGTTGACTTCTTCTCGTCAGCATGTGACGTACTTTAACACGCAGACTCTGTACTTGCCCAAAGACGATCCATTCTTGTCAAAGCTATTTATTAGCACCTTACAAGGGGCAGCTTTCGAATGGTTCTGCAGTCTGCATGACGGATGTATCAATTCATTCAAAGACTTAGAGAGGTTGTTCCTCAATAGGTTTTACGAGAGCGACATGCATGTTAGTATGTCCACCCTCATCGAGACGAAGTAAAGGAGGACTGAGTCTGTCATCGCCTTCATCGAATGCTTCATGTGGCTAGTACTGAAGATGCCCTTCGGCATACCAGATTCAGAACTTATGGATACTTGTCGAATAACTTTTTTTTCTACAATGATGTTTTGTCTGGGTATACAAAAGTATGATACATGGCCCGCTTTTATTAGGGCCACTGATGCTGCTGAAAATGACATTCCTAATTGGAACTACTGGGGTAGAAAACACCCAACCCGAAGACAAGGGCAAGCATCCCCAAACTATCCCTGTTCGTGGGGGTAAAGGGAAAGAAGTCCTGAAGGTCGACACACCCAAAGGAGCTTCCAATTCTCAGGGCGCCTCCGACAAGCCTAAGGAAACCTTCTCCTTTGACAAAGACGATGTCATTACTATCTTTCACACATTGCCGAAGGGTAATAAGCTGACATTGCCTCCAGCATGACGTCCTACAAAGGCGAGCCAACTCAACGATCCCAAGTACTGTCTCTATCATTAGTACGTGTTTTACTCTGTTTGAAAAAAAATTATTTTATTCCAAACTTGTAAAAGAGTACAAAGTACAATGAATTCTGGGGAAGTACAACTTTAGGAATCTGATCAGAAGACGATCACTTTATCCCTTGGACTATGTGAACTCGAAGACTGTAGCCTCTGGAGAATGCAGCAACAATTTTGCAAGAGTTCTTGATCCCCCTTGATAATGATTGGAAACTCTATTTATAGAGTTCAGTAAATAACTGTTTTAGCAGTTATTATGATGTACGCGAGGCTGGATTACGCCATATTGGATTGCGCCAACCTTCAGTTACGCCAACTTCCATTCAGTTGTCAATCGTGTACTATCTGTATTTAGACGCGTGGCATCGTATGATTGAGATGCACGTGGTTGTGTACAGGATAGTAGACACATCTTGAGAGATTAGTGGCATGTGTGCCACGTCATCCTGCTTTAGAATGTAAGTTGTCTCAACTTTATCAGGTTGCGCGAGCTTCAGTCAACAAGTCAACCTGCGCTTGATTTGAGCTGCGCTTACACACGTGGCAACTTCTGAGTAAAATTCGTTCAGGTTGCTCCCAGGCGCAACTAAGGATTTTGTTTAGGTTGCGCCTGGGCGTAACTCACGAAATGTACAGGACAGCTGTCAACAAACTTTTCTTTGAACGGCACACTTCACAGGATTCGAAGATATTTTCCTCGTTCTTTGTTGTGTTAGTCTCAGTATGGTCAGGTAATGATGACCATTAAGTGTCAGATGCCACGTAGGCTTTGGTGCAAAAAGATTGGACGCAGTCTGATATCAGGCGCAATATGATCGGTGGCACAGTCTGCTTCATATTAGTGGCACAAGTTGACTTTTAGGGCGCAACTTGATCACTGATCAGTATATTGAAGGCACAACTTGTTTTTTAGGCTCTACAAGATCCCTTTCAAAGTTTTCAATTCTTAAAGACATTGTAAAGTTTTGGAATACTTTGAATTTAAAAAGTTTTGACTAAGTCAGGTTGCGTCGATCAATGCTCGATCATCATGATTAAATACCTTTCTTGAAAGTATCCAATCTTCTCTTCGTCTTCCGGAGTTTCTTTGATTTCTTTCAGTTTCCCATGAGGAATACGAAGAGACAATTGAGTGAGATATATATATATATCTAGTTGATCTCCGTACTTTGGTCTTCACTTTTGTTCTTCAATGGCTCCCAAGAAGAAAGAGATGGAGACCAATGCTGACACCACCACCAAGTCTCCTGAAGCGAGACAAGATATTGCGCCTACAACCTTTTTGTTGGAGGCTGACCCAGCTTTGAGGGCAGTGAATTTTCTGGACTGTTTTGGTTTAACTCCGTCAGTCTTCAATCATTCGAATGGCGGATCATCTTCTGAGGAGCATGCCAATTCAGAAGGATTTCTCAACCTGATGCATCGCTCGGGGATCTGCACCCTGTAAGAGTTGGACGCCGTCCTTCGTCAGACTGATGAAGGCAAGGACAAAAAATAATGTTCTTTTTTTTAATGGAAACAACTTTTGTTATTTTGCTCCCATGTCCTTGGTTGTAGGGGTCCACCCATCTTTATGGAATGAAACCTAGAATTTCTAATTTTGTGTTGCTCTGATTTTGAATAGTGCTCATAGACATATTCTTTTAACCAATTCTTCGTTTTACTATTTCTTCTGAAGAACACGTGGCAATTGTTGCACGGTCGTAGATGCCCATTTTTAATTCTTTCCTAAAATAGGATCCTAAAATGATGCACCCATCTCCTCTTTAATCTCTTTAAAAAGGACATCCAGAAAGAATCATTCATATTCTCTCAAACAAATGTTTTTCCACAAGGCTTCACTTGTGCTACTTCATTCTGACACTATTTGCTTGCATGCTGTGTCTTCAAAAACTAGTAAGTCCGCGCTAGCTATTTTTGAAAATAGGCGCACACTATGGTCTAAATGTTTCGCTCTGATTGGAGGCATTTATTGCTGTCATACACCTATTTGATCAGTGTTCAATACTGATATGCACGTGCTTATAGGCGCAATATTGATGTGCGCCTGTTGTAGGCGCATACTGCTGATGTGCTCCAGTTTGGAGTCGCATACTGATGTGCGCCTGTTTGTAGGCGCATTGCTGATGTGTGCCAGTTTGTAGGCGTATTACTGATGTGCGCCAGTTTGTAGATGCTATGCTGTTGATAGATTCTGCTAACTTTTCATGTTTTATTGATATTTGCAGGGATTTGGTTAGCGAGCTTCTTCAGAACTGGTATTGGTGATTTGGATGTTTGCAGAGAACGTTCTTTTGACACCCATATCAGGCAGCTCATATGGTTCTGACACTTAAATCAGACAGCTCAGGACTCTTCATGTTAAGAAGGGTCTTCCTCAGATGGTAGGAAGAGCCTGTTTACATGAGAGTTGGATGGTGGAGAGACAGAATTAGAAATCGGATCAGAAGGGTGATCTCGTTCCTAGTTCCCCTGGCGGGCTGTCTCCTTCTACCAGTTGTATTGACAGCAATTCATCTTTGGGCTGCTGTACTCTATGGTTCTCCTCTCATCTTTCTGAGAGAGAAGACCAGAGTTGATTCCATTGTCGAGCTCATTGCTTCGGGTCGAGACGACAAGGAATTGCCACCAACAAATAAGAAGATCCAAAGATGTAATAGATCTTCATTGTCAGTGGGAAGATCCAAAGATGTAATAGACCTTTATTTAGAATGAAAATCCGAGATGTAATAGATTTTCATTAAGATGTATCTACGTTTTTAAAGAAGGAATAAAGAATAATTTTCTCTTCTTTACGATTTGATTTTGATGTAGTGGTAAGAAACATAGAATCAAGGAAAAATGTGGATGACAAGTTGCTGATGTAATACAGAATTTCAAAAGTATAGAGAATGTAAACTTTTATGAGGAAAAGTGAACGGTCACTTCAATTATCGAGATAAGGACACCAAAAATGAATGAACAGTCACATCGGGTAATGACCGAACAGTTATAAATAAACGAATAGTTGAGTTTCTTTCGAAAAGTTGCATCAGTTCTCGAAATTGACTATCTAGCTATTTTTTCTATAAATAGAACAAAAACTTTTGTAGATATCACCAATCACTTTCCCTTCTGTACAAAAAAATGTCTTCCAAAGATTTGCTCATCCCGAAGCTTGAAGGAAAAACTGAGACACCACCTGCTGAGCCCTCAGTACCTCCTCAGAAAGAAAGGGGCAAAGGCTCAACTGTTCCTCCTGCGCCAGGACAGGATTTGATCTCCAAATTAGTGGAACCTGGGAAGACTGCCGAAGAAGAAGCATTGAGGATGGCTGCTTGCGAGTTTTTCGTGAGTTCTGGCAATGAGATGCTTGAACGATTAGCGAACTATATATTTAATCATGAAGGATCAGGGCCTCCTCCCCGTCCTTAATATTATGTATTTCAATTCTGCATTTAAAAAAATAAACCTTTATTTACATCATGTCTCGGAAAATAAAGTACATTTTGTCTTTATACATAATATTTCTTGAGAAATTTGCCATTGATGGGCATCATAGAAACTCTACCATCCATATCTGTTAATTGATAGCCTCCATTAGAAAAGACTTTATTTATCACATATGGTCCTTCCTAATAAAGCATTGTATGAGCCATGATTGTCAATAACATAGAAAGTTACCTTTGTACGAAGATTGCCAATTTGAAGTTTTAGGCGTATCTTCTCCAAAGGTTCACTTCTTCCTTGATTGAATTCCAGGATGGTAGTGATCGTTGTAGAAAGATTATGTACTAGGATTTTCAAAGCATCCAATAAGGAGTTTGTCATGCTGCTAAGTGCAGACCCAGGATCAATTAGAATACGGTCGACTTTTATGGTTTCCCCATATCACGTGAAATAGAGAGGATGATCATGACGATTGTCTTCTAACAACATGCCATCTTGTGTAAAGGTGATATTGTGCATTAACTCAAATACACTATGACAATGTGCACAGCTGACTGGCTCCTTTTTAGGCTTCTTGAGAAGAGTTAAGCAGGTGTCAGCCTGCATCAAAGCTTCACTTAACGTCTTATGAGTTTCTTTTGAGAGACGTAAAAGTTCATAGATTGACAATCTTGCTGGAGTATTAGCCAATTGAGCCAATATGTCAAAATTGTAAGGCTTTTCAAGTCCAAGAGATGATGACTTTTTCAATGCTTTATCAAAGTGAACAGGTTGCTTTCCCTTGTCTACTGATGTTGGTTTAGGAGGAGATAGTTCGGCCACTGGCTCAGATGTAGACGGTGTATCTTCAGCAGGAGAAGATGATGGAGGAAGAACATCCGAGGATAGAGCATGGTTTTCTTGATTTTCGGAATACTCCCGAAGATAAGGTTTCCCAGATCTAGTGCCCATTAGGATTTCTTCTTCTGTTAATGGTTCAAAGGATACCATATTGCAGTTCTTTGATTTAGACTTAGAATGCTTCTTTTATTTAGAAGAAGAAGACGTTTCAAATTTTGCAACCAGATCTGGATGAATCCACATAATCTCTCCTTTGTCAGTTGTCATCGGAACAAGACCTTTGTTTTGAGGAGGCGGGATATTCATAATTTCTAGAGTAGTCTTTGGAATAGGGACAACTCCATCTTGTACGAGTTGTGGTGGAAAATCGTCAAATTAGAGAGAAACCACATTAGTAGTCACTGCTTTCTCGTCCTGCTGTAGAGTAATTGCTCCAGACCAACTCTTGGATTTTGCCCTTGAGCACATAACATGCTCTGGTTGGATGCCCTATGAATCTGTGATAAACACAGTATTTAAAGTGATCAGTTTTACCAAGTTCTTCTGGTCGCTTTGCCTCTAGAAGCTGAAGCTTATTGCTTTTGATCAAGCAATCGAAGATACTCAACGTATCATCTTCGTCGAAAGAATACTCTGTATTTGGACGAGTTAACTGTTACAATGGTGCTGATGGGGTGGATGCCGTCTGAGTAACATTGACAGCTAAAGACGCTTTACCTTTAAGATTGATGGCCAATGTTTATTTATTCTTGTGATTATTCTGGCGATTACTACACCCAGGTGTAGAATGTTCATCTTGGTTAGGGTGAGTCATCTGGACTCCTAACTGCTTGAACTTTTCAGCACTCACTTCTGTCGCCTTTGCATTAACAATGAAAGAAGGCAAATCCTGGAATTGTGTAGATCCCGTCCACATACTGATAATAGGCAACAAGTTTGATTTGCAAGTGTCTATTGTTACAGCAGATGGAGTACCTAAAGGCATTTTGAGCGCCTCTCGGCAGAATCTTTCAATGAACCTCTCTGTGGATTCATTATGCCTCTATTTAATTTAAATGAGGGCAGACATTGTCATGTCGTTGACTCCCTCATAAAATTGTTCCAAGAATATTTGTTTGAAACCGGCAAAAGAAGTGATACAACCATCAGGTAAGCTACGATACCAGTCATATGCTGCACCGGCTAAACAACCGACGAACACTCTGGTAAGGAGAGCATCATTTGGCTGTAATTGATCAGTCATCACTTCGAAATGATTGATGTACTGACTTGGAGAAGTACTACCATCAAACAGCATAATGGTTGGGAGTTTATACTTAGGAGGAAATGGAACCTCCTTCCACTTTGTAGGATATGGTTGCTTGATGCCCAATCTTTGTAGGCTATCCTTCTGCTTGAAGGCCTCAAACTGGGTGCGCAAGAGTTTCACAGCCTCATTTGCATCCCCGGATGTTTGAGAATTGGTGGGCTGGTTATGAGTGTTAGGAGGAGGAACAACATGGTAATTACCACCCCCAGCACCAGACTAACATGGATCAGCTTGAGTTGGCACAGAAGCGACCTGAGGGGCTGGTACCCCCAGACTAACAGGTACAGAAGATGCTATAAGCTCCGGATTTGTAATAGGGTTTACAATCGGAGGCACCGTATGTTGATCTACCATTATGGTGTGCATGCTTGTAACCATTTCTGCCATGGTTTTCAATTTTTCTTCTAATGCAATAATTCGTTGCTCTTGGCTGGTTGATGTAGAGGCATCTTGATCTTCTGTAATGGTATATGCCGTCACTTCTCTTGCAGCAATTGACGAGATAGTTTGTTCAGAACTTTCACTATCTGCATCAAACTCTGAAAGAGAGTCCTCTCCCATATGGGTGATAGGGAGATCTTCTTGATTAAAGACACCTTGGATCAAATGTCTATTTCTTGATCATGTGTATTGAAAGACACCTTCACTGGATGCATAGATCCGGTCTAAGTATTGTTGACTAGGATTACGGGATGCATTACGTCTTGGACATTTTCCACCCCAGTGCCTTGAGAAGTCATGTTAACAGAAGCATATAATAGTTCATCTTTGTCTTCTATTATATGCTCAGGAGTTGAAGCATAGTTCAGACGATCGAAGACAGATCGTCGAGCCGATTGGCAACAACAGTTGATGACAACTTCATGTAGGTGATGGCGATTTGAAGCACGATTTGGAGGTGATGAAAGCATTTCCATAGTTTCCCGTCTTTGTGTAAGACGTTGCCGGAGATCAGTTACAACTACAGGACGAGAAAAAGCCGGAGGGACATATTCCTTAATGATGTTAGGAACATGTCTCCTATTCTTCAGGTGTTTGGTTCCTTGAGTGTACAAAGATGTACTCAACTCATTAGCATAGGTAGAAGGGTCTTTTTTTTTTTCAAACTTTGGCTTTTGATGCAGATTAGCCCTTGGCATCGGGTTCTTATGTTTTGCCAAAGCTGATATTGGTTGACGCCTATTGAGATAAGCACGTAAATGAAAATTTTGCTCCTGGTGTCTCTGTTTGTGATACCTTCAATTTTCCTTGTTTGGATCTTAAAATTTGTAAGGTAGGAAGATCTTGGCCAGACCCCACAAGAGTAGGCAAGATACCTCCGTGATCAGTATTCTTTCCAGTATCAGAGATCGGAGGACCTCTGTTTAAGGGTATAAAATCTGATACATCTTCCTCTGAGTCATAGACCAAGAAAGTTTGAGGAAAGACCAAAGGGTACTTCCCTTTATTTTGAACAGGGTTAGCTAAGAAGTGTTTCCCTTTGTTCTACTGTGTGATCATTTTAGGCATAGATTGCGCCAATTGAGAAAATGCCATAGGACTTTTTCCTTTGTTCTGTCTAGTGTTAGCACTAGGACATAAATTCTCTAAGTTCAAAAATTGAGAATCAGAAGAGGGTATAGCCAAAAGACTAGTTCCCTTAAGTTGTGCCGGAGTAGCAGATTGCTTGGGTTGCGCCATAGTCCTACGGACTACTGGTAGCGCCTTGGCAGCAATTTTGGTAGACTGTGCATGGGCAGCAGAGGGAGCAGATTGCGCCTTAGCAACAGAATCAGGCTGTACTGGAGCCAATGAGGCGGATTACACCTTGGTCATTGAGCACTCAAGTTGCGCCTAGACAACAGCGACTGTGGGGGATTTAGGAGTCCACACAACCCTGTTCTTGGCAATATCCACTGCGCTTGTTGCTCTTGGTATTGATCATGTTCTCGTAGGCTGTCTGGTTGACTTGAACAACCAGAGTCTTCTGCGTCTTGCCGACCGACGCAATGTCACATTGAGTTGTCACTTTCTCGTCGGAGGAGAAAGTCGTCCCCAGCAGAGTCTCCATTTTGTTTGCAAAAAACAAAAATTTGTTTTATTCCAAACTTGTAAAAGAGTACAAAGTATAATAAATTCTGGAGAAGTACAACTTTAGGAATCTGATCAGAAGACGATCACTTTATCCCTTGGACTATGTGAGCTTGAAGACTGTAGCCTCTGGAGAATGCAGCAGCAATTTTGTAAGAGTTCTTGATCCCCCTTGATAATGATTGGAAACTCTATTTATAGAGTTCAGGAAATAACTATTTTAGTAGTTATTCTAATGTGCGTGAGGCTGGATTGCGCCATACTAGATTGCGCCAACCTTTTGTTGCTCCAACTTCCATTCAGTTGTCAATCGTGTACTAACTGTATTTAGACGCGTGGCATCGTATGATTGAGATGCGCATGGTCGTGTACAGGATAGTAGACACGTCTTGAGAGATTAGTGGCATGTACGCCATATCATCCAGCTTTAGAATATAAGTTGTCTCAACTTTATCAGGTTGCGCGAGCTTCAGTCAACAAGTCAACCTGTGCTTGATTTGAGCTGCACTTACACACGTGGCAGCTTCTGAGTAAAAGTCGTTCAGTTGTGCCCAGGCGCAACTAAGGATTTTGTTTAGGTTGCGCATGGGCGCAACTCACAAAATGTACAGGACAGCTGTCCACCAATTTTTCCTTGAGCGGCACACTTCACGGGATTCGAAGAGATTTTCCTCGTTCTTTGTTGTGTCAGTCGTCAGTATGGTCAGGTAATGATGACCATTAAGTGTCAGATGCCACGTAGGCTTTGGCGCAAAAAGATTGGGCATAGTCTAATATCAGGCGCAATCTGATCGGTGGCGCAGTCTGCTTCATATCAGTGGTGCAAGTTGACTTTTAGGGCGCAACTTGATCACTGATCAGTATATTGAAGGCGTAACTTGTTTTTTAGGCTCTACACACTCCACCAAGGGTTGTATCGTCCTGAAGAAGAAGATACAACAGCTTATCGACAGCCAAGTGATCAACCTCGAAGCTGAAGGCAAGGTCGTATCTTCTAACATGATCTCTCTTCAGTTTTGCGACTTTCCTCCTACAGAAGTCCCAGACGGCGTGGTCCCGATTCCCAAGGCAGTAATAGAAGTCGTCAACCTACCGCCAGCTCGCAACTCAACCTTGGTCCCGCTCACGACCTAACGTAGTAAGATCATGTGGGTCCATCCAGACCTTGTGCAAGAAGTGACGCAGGGGGTAGTACCTTCCAAAGTAAAAAGGGACAAAAAGTACAAGTCATGCCATATGGTATCCTCTCCCATCTACGAGGTTCTATCTGGCAAGACGCGGTCGGGAAAGACTTAGTTTCGGACGTACGATCTCGCACAAGAAGAAACAGTACCTTCTCAAGCTCCTGCTGCCCCCACAAGCTCAGAAGCCATCCCGTCTATGCCTCCAACTACGTACAAAGCCAAGCAGAAGAAGACACGGTTTGACAAGTCTCTGAAGGCGCCAGCTTCCAAAGGCATGGATCGGCCCTACAACTTTGATATACTGGCACAGCTAGCCAATACACCTGCCAGGTTGTCTCTGTTTGATCTATTGCGACTCTCCAAAGAAACGTGGAAGGCCTTAAGTGAGGCATTACTACATGCCGACTCTTACCTCGCCGAAGTCAAGGCCCCCGTTGAAGACCCTGTCTCCTGTCCCCACTTCCACAGTACTATAGAAGTGGTGCCCAACATCACATTTTCACAGGACGACATGCTACTAAAAAATAATCGTCATGATAGACCCCTGTACTATACAGGGTATATCAGGGCGATCAAGGTGGACCGCAGCATCATTCCTAGAAGTTTGCTTCAAATTCTGGGAATTCCTTTACACAAGCTATCTGTAACCAACACAACTATCATGGCTTTCAATGCTGGTCGAAGCCATTCGCTGGGCAAGATCCGTCTAAAATGCCAGATCGGTGATCTCCGGGTTTCCTGCTATGTGATCGATGCCAATGTTTCCTACAACGTCTTGTTGAGACGTCCATGGATACACGAGAACATGATCGTTCCTTCCACACTTAACCAGTGCTTCAAGTAAGTCAATAGCGACTGTGTCGTGAAGATAAAATTTGCCGATGTCGATCCTTTTAAGGGCCTCGAAGCTTACTATGGAGATTCGGTACTTTATCAATCTCAGCCCCCAAGGATGACGACAATGAAGCTGACAATGAAGCTGAAGCAAGTCCATCCTCCAATGATGGTCTCCTGATTATCCGAGTCAAAGGACGTACTACTCCGAAAAGTACTCCGAAGCCTCTCACAATTTGGGTAAAAAAGAAGAACCCTGACAAGGTCAAACCATTGACCATCACTCTCAGCAAGACACCCCGGAAGGAACCAACTGATGCCCATCCTCCCAATCCTGAAGAATTACCCTACGTGGTGAACTCGGCCGAGACTGTGGCTCCTCTTCTAGATGATGATCCTCTCAATGAGTATATCAATACTCATAATAATATACCTTCAGCGGATGATGTTATCCCTGAAGAAGAACTTGCGTATTTCCTCTGTATAGGTTTATCTTTGAATTACTTCGATGTCTATCAATCTGTAAACCACTACATAGATACAATATATGCTCTAGAGAATGACATAGGACTACACCTTTGCATGCCGGTCACAACGCCTCACCTGCAGGAAAAAATTTACCCTGAAGATATCCTCTACTTCATCGTTCCAGCCATAAAGAAGGATGAAGAACTAATCATCTTCGGTCGTATAATTGGCGAGAGAAAGTTCGTTCCAGACTCCACTTCTTCCAAGCACAACACAGAAGCTGACTATAACTCTGGGAAAATACAACTTTTTCGGTATGGTTGACAGGCCAAGAATATCTTCCAGAACATGGGATATGACATCAAAAGTGACAAAGGGCTAAATTACGATCGATGACGACGGTTGCCAATACGACACTTTGCTCCTCCCAGCAAACCCGAGAACTACTATCAACGAAGTGATATTGGTTTGGGCTATGTCACTCCTCCAACAACTCTCGAAAGATCAGATGATAAAACAGATCGTTGTTCTCATTCTTCTGATTCATCCCTCTGGGACTCAGACTCCAGCATCGGCGACATGTTCAAAGTAACTCTGTCCGTCAACATGGTTTTCGTCGACCAAATTACAGATGATGTCCAATCAATAGAACTCGAATAATGGGCTCAAAAGATGGATACTAGATAGGAGCTGCACTTCGAACAACGGGAACCACCTACCGAAGACGAAGTCATCCAAGTCAATCTAGGAGATGAAGCATCTTTCAAACCAATCTTCATCAGCAAAAGTCTATCTGGCGATGAACACCAATCTCTTATACATCTTATAAGAGAATACATCGAAATATTCGCATGGAGCTATGAAGACATGCCAGGCATGGACCCTAAAGTCGCCATGTACCGCCTGAATATTTCATCTAAAGCCAAGCCAGTGAAGCAGCAACAACGACGATTCCGACCAGATGTCATGGAGGCCATCGAGAATAAAGTTAAGAAGCTCATTGCCAGTGGATTCATTTGCGAAGAACAACACCCAGACTGGGTTGCCAACATCGTCCCAATCATGAAAAAGAATGATAAAGTTCGAGTCTGTATCGGCTACCGTGATTTAAACTCTGTATGCCCGAAAGACAAGTTCCCTCTACCGATCACTGATGTAATAATCGACAATATTTGCGGCTTCGAGCAGATGTCCTTCATGGATGGGTTCTCAGGCTACAATCCGATCAAGATGTTCTCCGACGACGAGAAGCACATATCTTTTTGAACACCGTTAGGGGTATACTGCTATACGGTGATGCCCTTCGGATTGAAGAATGCAGGGGCGACATACCAGCGAGCCATGAACACAATTTTTTGCGATCATTTGCACAAAACTGTGGAATTCTACGTAGACGATATCGCAGTCAAAAGTTGTCTCAAGGGCAACCACCTTCAAGACTTGAGAACAGTGTTCGAACTAATGCGTGCACACCAACTCAAGATGAATCCAACAGTCTTTTCTGGGAGTCTCCAGCGACAAGTTCCTTGGTTTCGTCATCACTTCAAAGGATATACATCTGGATCCGGAGAAAGTGAAGGCTATCCTCGATATGCATCCTCCAAGAAACCTCAAAGAGCTACGCAGCTATAGGGAAGGCTAGACTACATCAGACGATTCATTTTGAACCTCTCTAGAACGTGTCAACCATTCACTCAGCTCATGAAGAAAGGCGTATCTTTATTCTGGACTGAACAATGTCAACGCGCATTCGACGACATCAAGGTGTATCTTACAAGCCCTCCAGTATTGGTAGCTCCAATAATGGAAAAGCCCTTCTTACTATATGTCCGCGCTATGGACCTTCTTCCATCGTGAGCCTCCCGCAGTGCATATTTGGCTGCTGTGTCTGATAAGTATCGTAACAGTAGCCCGTCGTAAGAGCGAATGGGTTATTACTGGCCCACAATAATAGCAGATGCTGGTGAATATGCAAAGAAGTGTAGAGCTTGTCAGTTTTTTGCCGACTTCATTCATCAACCTTCGGAGTTTCTACACCCGACGACATCATCTTGGTCGTATGAAGCCTGGGGCATAGACGTCATCGGACCAATCAGTCCGGCATCCTCCAAAGGACATTAGCTCATCCTAGCCATAACCGATTACTTCTCCAAATGGGCGAAAGCTATACCGTTCACCGAAGTGAAGACGTCAAACGTGATCAGTTTTATCAAACATTACGTCATCTACCGCTTCGGCCTACCTCACAGGATCATCCATGATAATGGTCCACAGTTGGCAAGCCATGCATTCTATCGGTTCTGCGATCAGAACCGAATCGAGTGCCTCTACTGCCTACAATCCAGCGGCTAACGGGCTAGCAGAAGCCTTCAACAAAACCATCATAAAACTTCTTAAGAAGTTCGTGTCTTTAAGCAAGCGCGATTTGATTGAGAAGCTCGACGAATGTCTATGGGCCTATCGTACAACGGTCCGGACTCCAACAGGCAGTACGCCATTCTCTCTGGTTTATGGGAGCGAAGCAGCTCTTCTCATAGAAATCTAGATTCCTTCTCTTCGAGTAGCCCTAGCCAGAGAGCTGACTACCGAAGAAAGCTATCGTCTGCAACTCCAGGAGCTCGAAGCGCTAGACGAAAAATGCTTGTTAGCTTAGCAGCGCATTGAGCTATACCAAGCACGCCTTTCCAGAGCCTTCAATAAAAAAGTGAAGGAAAGGATCTTCCAAGTCGGTATGCCCCGTTAGAATACACTGATTCTATGATAAAAGGACATTCCCATTTAGGCTAGAATTTTTCTTTTATTTTGTGCGCATTGAGCTATACCAAGTCACGTCCCTATTACCTCTTAATTGTTTTCGTCATAGCCAAGCAGAAGAAGTCACGTCCCTATTACCCGTTCTTCATAGCCGACAATGCTCTCGAGGGCCGCTACTTGGCATTCGGCAACAACCTTCACAGGGCCGAAGGCAGTATTCCGATTCAGGACTTCAGGAAGCTTCACTTTTACAAAGTAGACAGCTTTATCGACTTTCTGGGCTATCTCGTCATCTTCGGTGGAGGTCGCCGGAGAGGAGGCTTGGAAAATTTCTTTCGCTCTAGGAAGGGATACCTGACAAGAAGCCAAACTTGACAAGAAAATCTATTCCACCAAAAACTACTCCTGATTATCATGTGTCACGTCCATATTACCTCTGATATCAATAGTCTTTCGACTCGACACCTATACCCAACCCGGGATAAAAGACACGGTGTCAAGATCACAAAACCTATCACGACTATGTCACCTCTGTTGGGTTTAGTTTCAAATCTATTACCCGCACCGTCGGTGTGCCAAAGGGTAATAGGTCTACGAAAGTATCATTCCAATCTATTTGCTCGTATTCCCAGATGCACAAAGGAGCAATAGGTCCAAACCAAAAAAAAAGAGAGGAGGGTCCCCCAGCGGGATAGCCTTTACACAAATGCTGTATTTAGCTCTCTAAAATAAGCACCAAAGATACCACAAGCAAAGAATAGAGCGAATGTATTATGTTTATTCAAAATCAGTTACATTCATAGGACTACATCTCATGAGCAAAACAAAAAGTTCTCCATCTCTTCATTTGGGCAAGAAATAGAGGATTACATTTGATATCCAAAAGAAGTGAAACATAAAGCTAAAGACAGACAGAAATACCAAGACAAAATACGGATATTTATGGGAACCCGTGGATCCTAGCTGTGTCGAGGCATATACCATTCCCTCAACCATTTTGCATATGAAGGATCTATTTGATTAAGGTCCTAGACCGGGACAGGTGGGTCAGAACTTCCAGTGCTACTACCCTCAGACTTGGGCTCCTCCTTTACAGCAGCTTCAAACTTGGGAGTAATTCCTTTCCCGATCAGCGCCAACTCTTCTTTTACCTCAAATTTTGGTATCACCTCCTCCTTAACGAACGATGACTCTTGTTTGATGATATAAGGCAGCGTTTCCTCATTCATAATGGTCTCAGCCTTCGATATGGATGCTGCAAGAAACAAAGACAAAAAAGAAAGTCAGACTCAGAAATTCGCAAGAAAAACTAAGTTCTGAAGGGCTTTTATGCGCCCAAAAGAATATGCGCCCAAAACAAAATATGTGGGCGCATAACATACGAACAGTACATGCGTGCATAACATGCCACAGCTTGAGGGTACATAAGATGGCAACATGTGGGCGCATAGCACACCACAGTGTTGGCGCACGACTTCTGTGGACGCATAATGATGCTCACATAAGTATGTCGCCTTAGGCGTAAGCGCCCAGGCAGAAAAAAAAGTCCGAGCGTCGCAAATTAACACTCGAGACTTTGTTTTTGAAGCTTGCCCACACCCAGAATCGGGTCCTGGACTGCCTTGGATGCTGCTACGGAAGGAGAGCCACTCGGCGCAGCCCCCTTGCCCTTCGCGGATCTCTTGGCAACCTTAGGAGACATGGTTCTCAAAGAAAGAGGATGAAGAGTTTTCTAAAAAATTCTAAGAGATGGGAATAATGAGCTTTCTCTCTCCTTCAGGGCCTATTTATAGGCACGGGCCACTTCCTATGCGCCCACTTACTTTATGCACCCATGCGCCCATTACGTTGTATGCGTCCACAATGGCCTATGTGCCGAAGTGAAGAACCAGCCTCTTGCACACTATACGACTGTCACTTGCTGACATGGACAACGTATGAAGGATGGACCCCTTCAAATTCTACCCCGATGAATCTGTCAGTTCAGATTTCGAGGAAGATCTCAACAGTCGTATCTCTCTGACAGGCTGGCCAAATACTATGCGCTCAAGGAGAGAGCCGTGCTATGCGCCCATTGTATCACGAGAAGACGATCCATGCTTCTTTCAAAGTATTTCAAACTCGTTCAAGTATCAAAAACATTGAAGGGGGTCTTGTGGAAGCATAAAAAAATATCAGCAATGAAGCCCCATGGGCCCAAGCCAGTGAAGCTCTATGCGCCCAGCCAGTGAAGCTCCATGCGCCTAGCCAGAGAAGCTCCATGCGCCCAGTCTGTGAAGCTCCATGCACCCAGTCAGTGAAGCTCCATGCGTCCAGCCAGTGAAGCTCCATGCGCCCAAGACTAGCTCCCTCGAAAGGAGGGCGCATAGCCTGAAACATGGCTATGTGCCCAAAGCCTGACTCAGTCAAAGCCATGATTAAAACGTGCACCGGAGCGCATGGCCACGTCAGTCTCCACGAGTAGTCGTACATCGAAGCATGCGACCACGACAACACGACCAACCCACGATCTCACAGCCTGTATGCGCCTACATCCTATGCACCCAAAGCAGGACTATGCGCTTACATAAAAACTAGCTTGTTTCCTCATGTGGGCACATAACATCATTCCAGCTCAAGAACGACTATAAAAGGGGGCCTTATCCCTCTTCAAAACACAGAACAGAGAGCTTTTTCAAGATCCAAATTGCTGCACTTCTTGCCAGTAAGCCGAGAGTTAGCAATTTTCTTAGATTTTCTTCCACTTTTATAATCAGAATATCAATCGAGTAAAGGAGCAACTGTCGTTCGATCTCCATCGTCCCATTTTCCATAATTCTTTTTTGTACTCGGGGATCCTCAGCACAGGATCTCGTAGGCGTACTCAAAAGATAGCAGTTTTTCTTCTTTTTTGTGTGTGTCCACATCACTCTGGGGGGGCCCAGTCTTATTTGTACCCAAGAAGGACGGAACGGCCCGAATGTGCATAGATTACTGGGCACTGAACAATATCACCATCAAGAACAAGTATCCTCTACCGAAGATTGATGATCTCTTCGATCAGTTGAGCAGAGCGAAAGGTATTCTCGAAGATTCATCTTAGGTCTGGATATCACCAAGTCAAAGTGAGGAAAGAAGACATTCCAAAGACGACATTCAATACCAAATATGGACAATATGAGTTCTTGGTCACGTCCTTTGGACTTAAAAATGACCCAGCAGTAATCATGAACCTTATGAACAAGGTCTTCCATGATTACCTAGACCAGTTTGTCGTAGTCTTTATTGACGATATTCTGATCTATTCGAAGACCAAAAAAGAACACGAGCAGCACTTGTGGATAGTCTTGGAGACATTAAGGAAAGAGAAGATATATGGTAAGTTGTCCAAGTACGAGTTCTTCTTAGACAAGATGGACTTTTTCGGCCACGTTGTCACAGGAGAAGGCATATCAGTGGATCCTAAGAAGATAGCTACCTTAGAGACGTGGAAGACGCCAGTTTAGTTGCAGAGATCATGAGCTTCTTGGGTTTAGTGAGGTATTACAAGAAGTTCGTGAAGGACTTTGCAAGGATTGTTGAGCCTATGATAAAGCTAACCAGAAAGAATAAAGAATTCGTCTAGACCGAGGCGTACCAAGCATCATTTGAGGAATTGAAGAGAAGGTTGACATCAACACCAATATTGTCGCTACCCTCAGGATCAGATGGACTCTCTATCTGTGGCGATGCTTCCGGCAAAAGATTGGGATGTGTACTACAGCAGCATAAAAAGGTAATTATTTATGCTTCTCGACAGTTACGAGATCATGCGAAGAATTACCCGACGCAAGACCTGGAGCTAGCAGCGGTCATCTTTGCCCTGAAGCTCTGGAAGCATTACCTATATGGAGAGAAGGTAGAGATATACACATACCACAAAAATCTAAAGTATGTCTTTACACAAAAGGAGCTCAACATGCGCCAGAGGCGGTAGCTCGAGCTTATGAAGGATTTTGATATCAATCTGCAGTACCATCCGGGTAAGGCTAAGGTAGTTGATGATGCGCTTAGTCGGTACCCGATCGCTATGTTTCTAACAAAGGCCCGACAACTGCTCGAAGACAGGAAGAAGCTTGGGCTAGAGATTGTGCTACCAAAAGCAGTGATGTTGAAGCTCGAAAAAGAAGCTACTGAACCAGGACTGGACTCACCCATGATGCAATTACAAGTACAGTCCAGCCTAATCAAGAAAGTCAACGAGACTTAATTCCAGGATGAGATACTGTGTAAGCTGAGAGACCGGGTATTAGCCGAAATACTTGAAGGTTTCTCAATAGCTGGAGATGGAGCATTGAGGCATGGCACGAGACTTTGCGTGCCGACTGGTAAACCGAGGGACGAGCTGATAAAGGAGGCACATCAGTCGCAGCATTCCATTCATCCAAAAGAAAACAAGATTTACAAAGACATGAGAGTGCATGTATGGTAGCTTGGAATGAAGAGAGATATGGTAGAATTCTTCTTTAAGTGCTTAATCTGCCCGCAGGTGAAGGCAGACCGTCAGAGGCCAGCAGGATTGCTACAGCCGTTTCTCATTTCGGAGTGAAAATGAGAGCATATCACCATGGACTTTGTAACAGGATTGCCTAGATCCCAAGGAGGGAAGGATACAATCTGGGTAATTATAGACAAATTGACCAAGTCTGCCCACTTTATCCCCTTCAAGGTTGGTCTATCCACCGAAAGGTTAGCAGCTCTGTACATGCAGAATATCAATAGGCTTCATCCCAGTAAGCATCGTATCAGACAGAGATAGCCAGTTTACCTCATACTACTGGAAGAGTCAGTAGGAAAGCTTGGGTACTCAACTAAATTTTAGCACTGCATACCATCCACGGACTGACGGGCAGTCTAAAAAGACTATTCAGACACTTGAGGACATGCTGAGATCATGCATCTTACAGTTTGGAGGATCTTGGGAAGATCATTTACACCTGGTGGAGTTCTCATATATCAATAGCTACCAGGCCAGCATCTATAGACACCATTTGAGGCATTTTACGGCCGTCGTTGCCGTACACCACTGGCATGGGATGACGTAGAAGATCGAGTTATGCTGAGACCAGAGATGGTTGCGGATGCTATAGAGAAAATAAAGATGATCAAAGAGACACTAAGGATAGCACATACCGCCAGAAGCGTTGGCCAGACAGTAGCGCTGAACGTTGGAGTTTGAGGCAGGAGACAAGGTCTTTGTCAGGATTTCCCCTACCAGAGGTAATATCAGATTCGACAGAGCTAGAATGTTTAGTCCCAGGTATATTGGTCCATTTGAAGTACTAAACAGAGTTGGAGAAGTAGAATACAGAGTGGCTCTTCCCCCTAGTCATGAGGGCATGTACAACGACTTCTACGTATCGCAGCTGAGGCACTACTTATCAGACCCGAGCCACATTTTGGGTCACTCCGAGCTGGAAATTGGCCAAGCCTCACAGTACGAGAATAATCGATAAGAATCTTGGATCGCAGAGAGAAGAAGCTGCGCAACACTGTGATTCCACTAGTCAGAGTGGAGTGGCGTCACAACTCTCCATACGAGTCAACCTGGCAGCGAGAGGCTGAGATGAGGGAGAAGTATTCCTTATCTGTTCTAAGTTATGTTCTAACCCTCTTTTCATTACTGGTAGAAATTTCGAGGATAAAATTTTCTAAGGTGGGAAGGTTGTAAAACCCATAAATTAGATTTAATTAATAAATGGGTTTTATAATATTTTGGTTATTAATTATAGATTTGTATGTATGTATGTATGTATGTATGTATGTATGTATGTATGTATGTATGTATGTATGTATGTATGTATGTATATATGTATGTATGCATGTATGTATGTAATATTATTATTATTATTATTATCATCATTATATATATATATATATATATATATATATATATATATATATAAAATATATATATAATATATATATATATATATATATATATATATATATATATATATATAATATATATAAAATATATATATATAAATATATATATATATATATATATATATATATATATATATATATATATATATATATATATATATATATATATATATATATATGTGTGTGTGTGTGTGTGTGTGTGTGTGTGGCAAAAAAACAATTTTTATTTTATTCATAATTAATTGATTGCAAAAGGTTTTAATATTGAATTTTTAGCTAGAATAATTAGAACTCATGAATTGAGCCCGTGGTTAGCCCATTCCTCAACCCAAACCCTTTTAGCCCAAACCCGTTCCCTGTCCAACAAGCTAACCCAAAACACAATTAACTAAAGCCTACCGTTCAACCCACTACCCAGTCCCTCGTGATCCACTTCCTCCGCCGGAACACCCCCCACGTAGCCCATATTTCCTTCTTCAGGTATTTTCTTTAGAAACCTGTCTCTCCTATAGAAACATCAGAACTTCACAGAAGCCTCACCAACCCTTTCACCCCTATCTCCTTTCCTACTCCTCTATTCCCAAATCCAACCACACAGAAAAAATCCCTCTCTCTCCTCACTCCATCTAACACCCCTTTTGGCGTGTTTCCCGACGACCCCCTACCGCCCGCTCCCGTACGTGCCAACACCCCGTCGGCCACCCCAGTACGCTCCAGAGCACCACGTCGGCTGCCCCCGCGTGTGCCAGCACCTTCCGCAGGCCGCCGGTAGCCCCGCGTGCCCTTTCCGCGTGCGTGGGCCATTCCGCGTGTCTTTGCGTGCGTCCGTGCCGTCCCGATCCCGTTCGCATGTCCTGAGCATGTGTCCCGTCATTTCGTACGACCCGAGGCCGAGGCCTCCCCTCAGTTCTCCTTCTTCAACCTTTCCGGTAAGACATTCTGCCAGAGTTCTATTTTTTTTCCAGAGTAGGAATTTAGATAGAAAACTTATTCCTGCCCGATCAAAATTGACAGAATAAAGCTCTGTCAATCCCGGGATAATTAGTTTCTTAATTTGTGTGCGTGACTGTTAATAGGATTAATTATGTAATAATGTTTGGATTAATATTGCTAGTAATAACATTTATGCCATTATATTCGTCGGTTTATTTATATAAGTATTCAGAAATAAATGTTAGTTTTTATTAATAAAAACCGTAATTATTTTTAATAAATTATATGGAAAAGAAATTAGATTCATAGAGGTATAGTTGATATCTTAGGAAATAAATGTTAGCTATTTTTCTAATTAAATCATTTTATTATTCGCGTAATTAAAGGTTTTCTCATTAAGTATTAATACAAATATTTTGTAATAAATTTGTTAAAATGATTTGTTAGAAATTAATACTATTAGTGTCTTATTAAATAAGTTTTAAGATGGTATTTAATTACTACCCTTATATATATATTTCTAAAATCTTAGATATTACTAAATAAATGATTTTCGAAGTTTAAATTATTAAAATGGTATTTTTATATTGAAAAGTATCTGTTAGAATACTATGTTTAGTATAGAAGCATGGAAATTACGGGCGCATCAAGGGCGAAAACCCTTATGCGCTCCAAAACAGCATGTGCCCTAAAGCTTCATGCGCCACAGAATGTTATGTGTAGAGCAACTCAAAACAGAACACTCGGCGCAACAAAGAAAAGAGATATAAAAATTAGACTTTTATTGCATATGAGTGTCTATTACATGTGCAAACTCTTTGTTACAATGAAAACTCTAATACAAAGGAGAAATCCAAAAAAACTTCAGCTAGGTGCATTATCCGTCCCATTAGAGCGAATCACTTCCTCGTCAACATATGAGTACTTCGGCTAATAAAGCAGTTATAGAGAAGAACGGGGCAGTCTGCTACAACCCTGATCTTTGGATGCAATAGGCACCTTGCCTGCGGCGCTTCTAGCATAACAAAAACTAGAGCACATCAAAATCCAAACCCAGTAATCAACATCATGGCACACCGTCGATGAAATGTACGAACATGAATAGCCAACTTGGCGCATCTCCGTCTTCTGTAGGAGTTCGTCAGCAAAGCTTCTTCGAACGAGGAGATCTGCAACCCACAGTGTAGCATATTTCCAAGGAGGAGGACCGGTCGAGTTCATCTCCATTCGGGATGGAAAGTAAAACGAGAAACAAACTTCTCTTTATGCTGCTATTTATAGGCCAGGGCAAATCAAACCCATGCGCCAAGTGGTAACTTTTCCAAAGTCAGTGCAATGAACTTGTATTTATGGTGATGAATCTGCCCCTTCGAATTCAACATGAAAGAAGTCATTAATGCCTCAAAAAATTCGATAAAGACTGACCAATAAGTATGCGCCATGCGGCAGATGCGTTCGTTAGCACCATGTGCCCCTTACCAATGCGGCCAGTGATAGATAGTGATGCGCCCACTCAGGCTCCTCACCCATCAAGCATTTAATGCTATGTGACAGAGTCGGCAGCATGCTTCCCGATGACTAAATAGTTGACAGCTTTTATAAAAAATAAAGAGCTGCCAATGTCAACTTCATTACAAATTCTGTCGGTTACAGCTGTGACCTGCCACATGGCCGACTGATCACTCGCATGCGCCTCTACAGTTATGCACCCAAAGTTCTACATGCACCTCAAAATCCATGAGCCCATGCTTGCTCCTGATCCCAAAAGACAGAAGTTAAGTCCCTGCATGCGCCTCCACCTCCATGCGCCAGAAACTCTGCATGCGCCTCAAAAGTCATGCGCCCAGACTTGCTTGTAACTCCTAAAATTCATAGACCAAGTCCTCCTAGGCGCCAGATCCTAGGCGCATCTTGACAGATCACTCTCCACTAAATTTGAGATCTTTGAGCCAAAGACACATGCCATGTGTCATTTTGATTCAGTTCTATCTACGAATGGGTGGTAACCACCCAAGATCTCAGCAACAGTCGAATCTCCAACTGCCACGTGTTATCTCCTCCGCAGGACAACAGTACAGCTCAAACAGATTCAACTCCAACTTTGGGGCGCATCATCTATGCGCCCAACAACATCAGTCACGTGGCATCCCTACTTGCAAGCTCTCCAGGCGCATAACACATATGTGTGCATAAGCAGATCATTCTGATGCCAATAAATAGAATGATCATTACTTCATTCAACCTCTCCACGATTCATTCCCCACTTTCGGAATACTTCAACCGCATCAACATCTAGAGAACTTTTAAGTTTCTCAATCCTCTTAAAGTCATTACTGTTCCAGAGCAATCCAGACCTTCAGAGAATTCGAGATCGTCGTCAGATCGTCAACGGAGTCAACATATTACCACTCACTCAATCGCCACGATTCCCAGATAAAACAAAAGTGTACTCCTAGGACTACATCTAAGTCCTACATTGTACTCTATTCTGTTTGTAATTAGATATAAAAGTTCAATACAGAAAAGTTTGTTATTCTTGTTTTAATGGCAAACAAGCTGGCGACTTTGCTGGGGACTACTTTCTCCTCCAACGACAAGGTTGTGTCACAATCTGACGATAACAAGCTCGGCTCCTCCTATAAGACACTCGTGGTGCGCCTCAATCAACAGGCCTATGAGGAGTTCATCTCTGAAAGTAATGCGAGTCCCTCGATGCGGCTGCCAAATTCGAAGAAGACCCGCCAAGTCTTTGTGCGCAAAGGTGATGTGCCGAATGCCATCGCTGAAGGAGATGAGCCGCCGCAGACCTCTCTTCCTGCTGACATTCTCAGCGAGCAAGATGCGGCCACTAGTGCAGCACATCTGCCAGGGAAGTGCAACATCAACGGCAGCTCCAAACTTTCTTCTTTCCAGTCGAAGAAGATGCATCGACGAAACTGGGGCGCATCCACTCTCTCGCGCATGAGCTCTGGCATACATGAGAAAACTTGTCTTCGATACAATCACTCGATGTCATGGAAAAAAAATTTGGATTCTGAGTACTATACACCTTTACGGGCTAGCACGAAGAAGTGCAAGGCAGCACGGGCCATAAACCTCAAACGTGCTATGTCAGCAGCAAACCAGAAATACGTGCTGAAACTCATGCACGCAGCTAATGGTAAGCTGTATAGAGTTGACTCGGGGTGCCTTGGCACTAGCCACGAGTCGACTCTCGAAGTCCCCTTCCCACTTGGACGCATCTTCTGCATATAGAACCAAGTTGGGTAGGACAAATTCTTCGACTTTGAACCCATGCGCTCACGTAGGCTATGCGCATAAAGTGGGTTCAAGCCATAATATATGTTGCTCTCCCACCAACGATCTAGGCGCATCTCATGTGCTGGAACTAGATTAGGGGGTGCAACATTCAAATAATCACTACGGCGCTTGTCCTGCCATACGCCTAAACAGGGTGCGAATGTGAAACTCTCCCCTCATGATCTACGTAATGTGATCCCTCATAAACATTGATCGGGAGAGACGACCTCCATGCACGATGCACCCCTCACAGGGCATCCTCGTGCCATGGTCACCATCAATTGCTCCTATTACAAAATAATGGCTGTACCACCTAGGCGGTCCGTGTTCCAACGATTACAACCAGCTTCACCTATCCGACATCGTCTCAAAAAAATGTCAATCGATGACGAGACAGAACCTCCGGTCGCCTCGTGCCATCTCATTTCCAACTCACATGCATCAGGGAGAATGGCGAGCTCCACCAAGTCTTCGACCTCGGATGGCCCACACAAAAGCCGACCGAAGATGAACCAGGCAGCAACCCCGTCAATCGAGGTATTCCAAGAAACTCGATTGAGGATGAAAGCTCCAATAATGGTACAAACTGGGGGTAATCTGATCCCGACTATCCTCGATAACCCCTCATTTGAAGACGAGGGCATCCACCAAGGCACTGACACCGAAGTAGCTGGGGGTAGCAAATACGAAGTGTCGGAAGAAGAAGCTCTTAGGCCAAACTTTCCACAAGAAAATGAGACTGAAAGTGAACCATCAACCGATCCATCCACGTCTACCCACGTCATGCCTGTCTACATGGCAGGGTGTGGCGACGAAGAAGAGATCGACACTTCGGCTCTGGATCTCGTTCGGCGCATAGACACCTTGGAAGATGGCCTCAAGACCCTATCCTCCACTATGCAATCTTTAGCCTAAATGATGTTTGAGATTTGGAATACTCTGACTTCTCAACCTTTGACAAGGGCGCCTGTATCTACTAGCCTCGATCCTGGGGCTAACGGAGAGTCCAGTATACCCCCTCAACGGGTATCTTCTGGAATATATCATCACACCACCCCTCAGACATCAAATCCTTCAAGGGCTGAGCTTCACACTTTACCTCCCTCACCTGCCCCAAGCTCTATAGAGGAGTTGGCTGAGATGGTACGGGATCTGCATGATCGCTTCGAAGTGCGGAACAAACAGGAGGAACGCCGGAAGCTCGGGATCCGGCAACCTTACCCTCCTGAATGGAACAAAGTAGTTTATCCTCCCAAATATAAATCATAAACACTGACGCCATTCGATGGAAAGGAGTCTCCCGCCGATATCTGACCTATTTCTACTCCATGAGAGGACATCTCCCGAAGGAAAATGCCCTGCTTACAAGTTTGTTCGTCGAGGCATTGAAGGGAGTCGTCTACAACTGGTACTGTAGTCTCCATGATAACTGCATATCCTCCTTCGACAACTTAACACATCTGTTCCTTGACCGATTCTACGACGGAGGAAAGTACATGACAATATCGTCTCTGATAGAAGTGCACCAGACGGAGAAAGAAACTATTTGAGCCTTCATCGAACGCTTCCGTCATGCATGCTTGAGATTACCAACTGGCATCCTAGAACATGTGATGATCGACTCATGCAGCATGAACATGATGCCAGCCATCAAACTCTGGCTCGACCTTCCAGCCTCCCAATTGGAATTCATTGATCATCGGAGTCGAAGCTGCCGAGAAAAAGGCACGCAACGTACGACTTCTTGGGGTTAGCTTCCCTGTGTTCGATGACAAGAGAAAATGTGCCGCCACCAAAAATAATGGTCACGAGCCCAATAAGAAGCAAGCATTGACTGTCAACGGCTCAAAAAGCACACAAAGGCCCACTCAAAAACCTCTACAATAGTCTGCTCACCTTGTGGTCAAGCTACAAAGGAAGGCCCCAGCGTCTCTCTCAACTCAGACTCAAGAGCCGGTACGGGTCAAGCCCCCGATGATCTAACGAAGAACTGGGAGGGTTCATATCATCCCATGTCGATGCCCCATCCCTCGATGATGTAATTCCCTAGGACAAGATCCCGTATTTTATCAATAAAATACTGTATTTGAATTATTCTAGTCTTCTACATTGGAATGTCATGTATACCTTAGATAATGCCTTACAATCATTTCAATCACAAATAACGACTGCCAATCATGTAAATCAAGTCATCCTGTACCAAAGAGTCTGTTATATAGTTCTGTCCAAAAATCAGGACGAGAAACCTATCATCTTCGGCAAGGTCGAGCGCCATCAAGAACTCCCACCTGTCGAGCCAGAACCTGATACCGACAGAATACAAGTGTATCGGTACACAAATCAAGCAAAGTACCTCATCTAGAAGATGGGTTACGACTTGAAAAATGGCCAAGGTCTAAACTATAGCATAGGCCGACGTCTCCCTTTACGGCTCACAGTTCCGAAGGGGAAGTCACAAGACTATTACCATCACACTCGATGGGGAGTGGGCTACACCACGCCTCCAACAACCCTAGAAAGTTTAGAAGCAGAAAAGGCCATACACTCTCATTCATCTGAAACATCAACTTGGGACTCGACACCAGCGTCGGTCCAATATTCAGGAAAGTGTTATCAATCAACATGACATCTACACATCCTTCAGAAAAAAAAGACGATAATGAAACAGTAGAGTTCTTCGAAGAAGAACCCTGGACTCAACGTCTAGGGGCACAATAGGAATCTCGTTTTGAGCTACGAGAACCCTCTACTGAAGATGAAGTCGGACAGACCGACTTAGGGGGTGAATCCTCGTCCAAACACATCTTCATCAGCAAAAACCTGGCAGGGGAGGATCGGGAATCCCTGATTCAGCTGGTCAAAGAACACATCTACGTCTTCGCCTAGAGCTATAAAAACATGCCGGGTCTAGACCCACAAGTCATAATCCACAAGCTTAATATCTTACCCAATGCTAAGCCTGTTAAGCAGCAACAACGACGCTTCCGTCCTAACATCATGGATGCAATTGACAAAGAAGTCGATAAACTCTTGGTCAGCGAGTTTATTCGCGAAGAATAACATCCAGATTTGGTGGCTAATATCGTTCCCGTCACTAAAAAGAATGAGAAAATTCGAGCTTGTATCGACTTTCGAGACCTCAACTCAGCTTGCCCGAAAGACGAGTTCCCACTCCCGATCACCGACGTAATGATCGGCAACACATATGACTTTAAATGCACATCCTTCATGGATGGATATTCAGGCTACAATCAGATCTAGATGTTTCCGGATGACGAGAAACACACGTCGTTCAGGACTCCAAAGGGGGTTTACTGCTACACAGTGATGTCCTTTGGCTTAAAGAATGCAGGTGCGACTGTCACGACCCACCTTTTGATTAGGGGCATAAGAACGTGGGTACGTCCAGCCAACGCAGTAGTGTCGGCGGTAGAACGCTGTATAGATTATCTATAACACTTAACAACTAACAACAAGGCAATATAACCTATCATCTCCGTACGAAGGTATAATATAACATCTCAACTCTATATCTCAATCACAAGTCTAGGAAAGATAGAGCACGATATGGAATAAGATAAAAGGAGAGAACTGAATATATAAAATAGAGTCATCACAACACACATATGGATGTCCAACATAAATAAGTACAAATTCTGAATATAAATAAGTCTCAACTAACAATCGGAACAATCCGATACAAATAGAAAGCTATAAGTACTAGACTAAACTAGGCAACCTCTACTGATTTAGATGCTCATCGGGATTCTGAATGTCACTCTCATATGCTCCATAGAAGGTAGGGTAGTCACCATCATCATATGTAATATTTTATCAACATATCCAGTCAGGATTGGAGCAAGCACATCACCACTAATAGTTCAAAATAATTGACAAGCGCTATGAGTATGAAATAATAATAAAATTCTTGATGATCACGTTATAGAGGCAATGTAAAACGAAAGGACAAGTGTACAAGATCATATGAGAACAGGCAGATATGTAAAAATGAGTAAACATGTCATGCAAGATATGTTGTAGACAACTCAGACAAACTGTGTCAAGACCAATGATTTTGAAGTACCAAGTTTGACATTTGAACGGCTAGAAAGGGATATCCGACAAACCATACACGTACGTGTGTGGCCGCTATTATTCACGTAAGACCAATAGGATAGAATGGGTATGTTCATATGTCTCCTAGGTATTTTCCCGCCCGACTAGTACACATGGAATCCAGGTTCTTCGACACGCATTTCATTAGTCACGATGGATGCATTAGTAATGATTATATTATTCAAGATAGGCATGAAATCATGTATCTTCAGTCAAGAAATCCATAAAATATCAATCCGTGAGTCCATCGTGTCAGAATCAAGATAGAACACTAATATAACATGCATCACAGGATATATCAACATAATAAAACTATCAGAGAATATACTTGCCTGTCGTCCTGAAAAGTGAATGTGAATCGAGGTCCAAAATGGAATCACAAGGCCTATAGATGAGATACATGTGTTAAATGGGTGTTAGATAGTATTAAACATGGTTCTCCAGTGATGATATGCAATCTAGGTCCATTTCTAGGTCAACATTGACCCACAGTTAACTTTCAGTCAAAATAGTCAACTATGGTCAACCATGGCTATTCTAGGTCTAGTTAACCTATATCAACCCACATCCTACCTATACACTTTATAGCTCCTTTAGATATTACCCTATACATGGATACACCTATGTATATAGTATACCAATCTATCCTAGGCTTTTTAGGTAAATCCTACATTACCTTTGGGCCATAGGCTAAACCCTTACTAGGCTAATATCCCTATACCACCTTGATACATTTCCTATATGTGTATTCTTCCTTGTCTAGGTCTCTTTCCCTGATAAAAACCCTTAACCAAAGCACACTGTCACATGGGAATATATACACTTAATTGTCATCCCCAATGCTCTCGACTGAACCACATACACACTTAACTCTAGCACTCCACAAGACACCCTATCACTCACATTGTTAACACTCTCAATATACTTATACATATAGAAAATACATTGTATCCAATATATTGTATTAAAAGGCTGATACATATATCCTCAAAGGATACATCCTACTGATATTCACATTGGTCACTCATGAACGCACATAGGCCAACAATGGCCTGCCTAACCTGCCCCTCACCCATTCTATTGGTCAAGGCCCAAGGCATGGCCTCTATCCTGCAGTAGGGAGTACTTCCATTGTTGCCTGGCCAAAGAGCCATTATGGCTCTGCCCCTAACATCACTACCTACTACTGCTCTACATAAATTAACTTACCTACATTCATCTCTCCTAGTCTTCCTCAAATGAAAACTAATATAGGATACTAACTTGGATACCTAACTTTCATCTCTAACCCACAACTAACTGTCACTTCCTTTTTCACATCAAGCTAATAGTGGCCTAAGGCCAAACCAACCTACCAAGTGGCAGGATCCCCTGCTGCTGCCCTAAGCCAAGGGTCTGTAGGAGGATCCCAAGCTGCCACAGGCTGCTCTTGCATAACCAGGCCAAGCCAAGGCCATGTCAAGGCAAGCCAAGCTCCCTACTGCTACTGTAAACGACAGGGTAGCCAAGTTGTTGCATAGCTCGCAATACAAACCAATGCCCTTTTCAAGCCAACCTGGGCCAAACCATCCCGACCCTTCAAATCTCAGATACAAACCAATGTCCAAATGGTACATAAAACCATGTCCAATTTTTTCCCTTCCATTCACTCAACCCACATTCTATTATACAAAACTGTCATCTAATAAAACTATCATACAACATCCTAATTCTCTGATACACTAGCAAACCCCAAGCCCAAGAGCCAAATCCCCTGCTACCAATACAAGCCCCTCATAACATTTCATGCACACTGATACATGAAGACACCCACGCACACATTAACTCACTGCACAAAGCCAGGCCACACCCTTTATTGTTCTGATACTCCAATTATCCTAATTATATGCTAACACTCATCACATACAAATCTCTAACACTAACTCTAAGACTCAAATCCCTGAACCAATATCCTAATACTCTACTGCTCTGAACTAACTAAAGCTAACTTAGACTTAACATTCTAACCTCACTAACACTAAATCCTACTTGACTGTTACAAACACTAGGATAACCAACTATCTTAACTCAAAACCTCACAAATCTCTGATACACTCAAGCCTAACTAAGATGCTGACATAACACTAATACACAAATGCCAATGGCCTATGTCCAAATCTCAAAATGGTTCACCACAGGACCTAGCCTCTACTGCAACATGGCCAAGATACTCACTGGATACTCAAGAAACCAATGATACATCAACCTCTAACTCACACATCACTCACAAAGGAGTTGGGCAAGTGCCAAAAGTACAACCAAATGCCTATGGCCTATAGCCAACACTCAAATGCCTGCAACAACCCATCTCCACTACAAATGTGACCAAGTGGCCCTGTCCCCACTATCTGCCTTTGCAGGCTGAGCCAACCCCTGCTGCTGCTACAATGTAAAGCAGACCAATACAAGCCAAAGCAAGCCAAGTAAAGCCTAAGGGTATTGCTGCACTTGGTATGGCAATTGCCTCTGCCACCTGCAAACAAAAGACCAATGATACAGACCTGTTACTGACACTAACCCAATGCCCTATCACACTCACACTTCACAAGTGATACCATTACCATCCAATCCTTCCTCTCAATGCCCTGTTGTAATGCAACCTGGGTCATTCCCTACTGCTCTAATCAGCAGTTCATTCTCAAAGAGCTTTACAAGCTGCTTTCACACACTCGAGCACATTGGCCAAGTGACCTCACTCACCAAATCTACCAACTGAACACACGCACACTCAAGGTCTACAGACAGTTCACTTGACAGTGAACGAACCACTCAAAACCCCACACACAAACACAATCATGCATATAAATAGCACACATGCATATATCATATATATAGCATATATTGCACATGTGTATATGTATGCATATTAAAGAGCTAAACTTAGAAATCACTTAGGATATCTATATAATGAAGAACCAGACCATACCAAAGCCAACCAACCTGAAAATATGACCTATATTGTCTTTGTGACATTTTCACAAACACCTATAGGTCAAAATTCGTAGTTTTTTCTAAAATGGACACAAAATTATGGATAACCATCATAATAGTACTCAATAGGACCCTAATCTACCTCATATTATTCATGGGTAGGGTCTCCTATATGAATGCAAGGATTTGAACCATGAAAATGCAAGTTTAGATAGTTATACCTATGTAGGAAGGAGCCTTTATAAAGTTGCACGAAAATAGGGAAAATAGATGGAGATGGAGCCTTCAAATCCTTGCTAGAGCCTGCTCCTAGCCTCCTTGAGCTCCCCCAATCTTTTGCCCAAATAATGGAGGAAAGAGGAGGAAATTTGGGGAAGTTTGGAATAAAGGAAAGGATAGAAATCCTAAATTATTGTGGCTACTATTTTAGAGGAAATGGGAGTTAAATAGGCTCTAGACTAGCCTTAATCCTTTCATTACACTTAGTATTAAGTGGGTCCTTAAGTAGGCTAAGTGGTTTGGCTCTAATCAAGACTTGTGTTCAATCTAACCATGAATAGAGTCTAATAATCCAACAAATTGGTCAAGTCAATTTAAATGGGGTCCACCTTGACTAAGGATTAGTTAGACTACTAAAAATTATAACCATTATATTAAAAGAAAAATATACTAAATTTATGAAATAACAGAAATATCCTTGTCCTAGAAAAGTGGTAGTGACAAATCTCCCCCCCAGAAAATTTCATCCTCAAAATTAAGATGGCCGTACTTCTTCTAGGTTAAACTCCTAACAATCAAGGTCAAGATGATTATATCTAAAACATGCAAATTGTGGTCCTACTGGTCAGGATATCACAATCTTGATCAGGGACACTATACTATCTAGCACATCACAAAGTATCCTGACAGGTACTAATAGAATTATACAACAAGATGGAAAAGAAGGACGAAAAAAATCAGACATGTTATCCCATCACCTGCAGCATCGGTCTCCTCGACTGTCAACGCAAAAGCCCTACCACTCTGGTGCTGGGCATGATACGGTGCCACAGGTGGCCTATCTCTACCTCTCTGGCCTTGCGCTCCGCCAGAGGGAGGTACATTAGGGCAATCCCTCATCTGGTGCATAGCTTACCCACAAAATAGGCACACATTCAGACCCTTCTCGCAGAAGTCCCATAAATGACCAGGCTTCTTACAGTAGTTGTAAAGAGCAGCCCGATCTCCCTATCTTTGCTGCTGAACCTGAGCTTCAGCTCGCTGACGGTACTCTTTTTGAACGTGGGGACGCTTAGCCGGTCCCGTACTACTGCTAGTACCACCCATGACGTCACCGGCCCTCTTGGGCCTAAGACCATAGTCCTCCTCTGCTATCTGAGCATCCATCAGAATCTGCTCAAATGTTGCATCGCGATGCCCAGATGTACGAGAGCGAACTGCATGGATCAGGCCCCTCCTGAACTTGCGGGTATTCTCTCCCCCATCTTGAACCATCCCTGGAGCGAATTGGCTCAGAAGAAAGAACTCCGTCGCATACTCGTCCATAGACGAGTTCCCCTGTACCAGTCCTACAAATTGGCCCTCTATCGCGCTAAGAGCTACATCAGGATAGAACTTCTCCTTGGATAGTCTCCGAAAGTTCTTCCATGTCAATCCTCTGACTGATGTACGAGGATCCGTGCGGTAACATGTCAAGGCAATATCAAAGGACTGACTCGCCGCAGCTGACACCCACAACCTCTTCGGAAGCACTGCTAGCTCTAAGCTCCGCTCAATGTCCTCTAGCCAGTCATCGGCACAAAGGATGCCCTCAGTCCCCTTGAACTCTCGGGGGACCATATTCTTAAAATCTAACACAGATCCAGTCCTCGCCTGCTGCTGCTCCTCGGCAGGAGCACCCTGGGACGGAATAGTAGCCACCTTCTCAACTGCTGCCAGTGCCAACTGATAAGCATTCTCCATGCTCTGCCTCAAGACCTCTGCCGGACGCTGCGACGCCTCTTCCTGTGCTCGCTGCGTCTCCGTCATCGGTTGGAGAAGAGTGAACATCTGTAAAGTATTTGTCGGCAGTGTAGGTGGAGGTGCAAGAGTCTCTGGTACAACGATACTAGGCCTCTGAGCCTGAGGTGGAAGACTTCCTGGTACTGCTGCTACTGTTGGTCCTTCTACCTAGGTGGCAGGAGCAGTAGGGGTAGCAGAGACAGCCGTCTGGACCTATCCCTCCTCCAGAGCAGTAGGCCTCGATGGACCGGACCTCTCCAGGGCAGTACTAGATGCAACTGCCTGAGCTCGAGTCATCGTCATCCTGAGGAGAGATTGAAGCAAAGAGATCAATATGGCACAAGATAAGATATTATCAAAGAAGGATAATCAAATTCGAAATGCAAGAAGAGTTGTCATGATAATCGAAAGATTGAAAATTTTCCTAATATGTGATTGAGTAACTCTCAACACAGCCTATAACATATATCCTAATAGCAGGCTCGTAGCAGTACTCTAAGTCGAGCACCGCTACGAAATCGTACTAGTTGCGATTCTGACTTGCATGGGCCACCACAAAAATATGTCACGACCTGCAACCTAATTAGGGGCACGAGAACGTGGGTATGTCCAGCCTACGCTGCAATGTCGGCGGTAGAACGCTGTATAGGTCATCTATAACATCTAACAACTAACAACAAGGAAATATAACCTGTCATCTCCGCACGGAGGTATAATATAACATCTCAACTCTATATCTCAATCACAAGTATAGGAAAGATAGAGCATGATATAGAATAAGATAAAAAAAAGAACAGAATATATAAAGTAGAGTCATCACAACACACATATGGATGTCTAACATAAATAAGTACAAATCATGAATATAAATAAGTCTCAACTAACAATCGGAACAATCCGATACAAATAGAAAGCTATAAGTACTAGACTAAACTAGGCACCCTCTACTGATCTAGATGCTCCTCGGGCTCCTGAATGTCACCCTCATATGCCCCATCGAAGGTAGGACAGTCACCATCATCATCTGTAATATTTTATCAACATATCCAGTCAGGATTGGAACGAACACATCACCACTTATAGTTCAAAATTAATTACAAGCGCTATGAGTATGAAATAATAATGAAATTCTTGATGATCAAGTTATAGAGGTAATGTATAATGAAAGGACAAGTGTACAAGATCATATAAGAACAAGCAGATATGTAAAAATGAGTAAACCTGTCATGCAAGATATATTGTAGACAACTCAGACAAACTGTGTGAAGACCAGTGATTTTGAAATACCAAGTTTAACATGTGAACGGCTAGAAAGGGATATCCGCAAACCATAGATGTACGTGTGTGGCCGTTATTATTCATGTAAGACCAATAGGATAGAATAGATATGTTCACATGTCTCCTAGGTATTATCCCGTCCGACTAGTACACATGGAATTCAGGTTCTTCGACACGCATTTCATTAGTTACGATGGATGCATTAATCATGATTACATTATTTAAGATAGGCATGAAACCACTTATCTCCAGTCAAGGAATCCATAAAAATACCAATCCGTGAGTCCATCGTGTCAGAATCAAGATAGAACACTAATATAACATGCATCACAGGATATATCAATATAATGAAACTATCAGAGAATGTACTCGCATGTCGTCCTAAGCAGTGAATGTGAATCGAGATCCAAAATGGAATCACAAGGCCTATAGATGAGATACATGTGTTAAATGGGAGTTAGATAGTATTAAACATGGTTCTCTAGTAAGTGATATGCAATCTAGGTCCATTTCTAAGTCAACATTGACCCACAGTTGACTTTCAGTCAAAATAGTCAACCTTGGTCAACCATTGCTATTCTAGGTCTAGTTAACCTATATCAACCCATATCCTACCTATACACTTTATAGCCCCTTTATATATTACCCTATACAAGGATATACCTATGTATATAGTATACCAATCTATCCTAGGCTTTTTAGGTAAATCCTACATTACCTTTAGACCATAGGCTAAACCCTTACTAGGCTAATATTCCTATACCACCTTGATATATTTCATATATGTGTATTCTTCCTTGTCTAGGTCTCTTTCCCTGGTAAAAACCCTTAACCCAAGCACATTGTCACATGGAAATATATACACTTAATTGTTATCCCCAATGCTCTCGAAAATACACCCAATCACTTACACACTTAACCCTGAACCACATACACACTTAACTCTAGCACTCCACATGACACCCTATCACTTACATTGTTAACACTCTCAAAATACTTATACATATAGAAAATACATTGTATCCAATACAATGTATTAAAAGACTGATACATATATCCTCAAAGGATACATCCTACTGATATTCACATTGGTCACTCATGAACTCATATAGGCCAATAATGGCCTACCTAACCTGCCCCTCACTCATTCTATTGGTCAAGGCCCAAGGCATGGCCTCTATCCTACAGTAGGGAGTACTTCTATTGTTGCCTGGCCAAAGAGCCATCATGGCTCTACCCCTAACATCACTACCTACTGCTGCTCATACATAAATCACCTTACCTACATTCATCTCTCATAGTCTTCGTCAACTGAACACTGATATAGGATACTCACTTGGATACCTAACTTTCATCTCTAACCCACAACTAACTGTCACTTCCCTTTTCACATCAAGCTAATAGTGGCCTAAGGCCAAACCAACCTACCAAGTGGCAGGATCCCCTACTGCTGCCCTAAGCTAAGGGTCTGCAGGAGGATCCCAACCTGCCACAGGCTGCTCATGTATAACCAGGCCAAGGCAAGGCCATGTCAAGGCAAAACCAAGGCAAGCTAAGCTCTCTACTGCTACTGCAAATGGCAGGGCAGCCAAGTTGCTGCATACCTCGCAATGCAAGCCAATGGCCTTGCCAAGCCAACCTGGGCCAAACTATCCCGACCCTTCAAATCTCAGATACAAACCAATGTCCAAATGGTACATAAAACATGTCCAATTTTTCCCCTTCCATTAACTCAACCCACGTTCTATTATACAAAACTGTCATCTAACAAAACTATGATACAACATCCCAATTCTCTGATACACTAGCAAACCCCAAGCCCAAGAGCCAAATCCCCTGCTACTAATGCAAGCCCCTTATAATATTTCATGTACACTGATACATGAAGACACCCACGCACACCTTAACTCACTGCACAAAGCCAGGCCACACCCTTTATTGTTCTGATACTCCAATTATCCTAATTACATGCTAACACTCATCACATACAAATCTCTAACACTAACTCTAAGACTCAAATCCCTGAACCAACATCCTAATACTCTACTGCTCTGAACTAACTAAAGCTAACTTAGACTTAACATTCTAACCTCACTAATACTAAATCCTACTTGACTGTTACAAACACTAGGATAACCAACTAACTTAACTTAAAACCTCATAAATCTCTGATACACCCAAGACTAACCAAGATGCTGACATAACACTAATACACAAATGCCAATAGCTTATGGCCAACTCTCAAAATGGTTCACCACAGGACCTAGCCTCTACTGTAGCATGGCCAAGATACTCACTGGATACTCAAGGAACCACTGATACATCGACCTCTAACTTACACTTCACTCATAAAGGAGTTGGCCAAGTGCCAAAAGTCCAACCAAATGCCCATGGCCTATGTCTAACACTCAAATGCCTGCAGCAACCCATCTCTACTGCAAATGTGACCAAGTGGCCCTGTCCCCATTGTCTGCCTTTGCAGGCAGAGCCAACCCCTACTGTTGCAATACAAAGCAGACCAAAACAAGCCAAAGCAAGCCAAGCAAAGCCTAAGTGCATTGCTGCACTTGGTATGGTAATTGCATCTGCCACCTGCAAACAAAAGACCAATGATACAGACCTCTTACTGACACTAACCCAATGCCCTATCTGTAACGCTCCAGTCCCAAAATACGTAGGACCAAGTACGTACACATGCCAGCTGCGTGTATACGAAGAATACTCCAACATATAGAATCCTCATATATGCATATAAGCTGTAAAATAAAATAATCACAGGCCAGAAATACATAATCTAATCTCATCACAGCTCAACACAGAAGATAATAGAGTCCAAATAAATAAATAAATAAGTATCCCAAAAGATAGCCGGGTGAACATACTCACTCCAAACAGCTATAAAAAATAGTCTCACAAGATCGGAGTCCAACCTCCGCAAAATAGAAAGAAATCAGATGCAAAATAATGTCCACTAATGTCTCAAATATAGAATAAACTAGAAATCAGTAGTGACTGCCTCGTCATCGATGTAAGATGGATCCAGAGCCGCTCCGTACTCCTGTAGAAAGTCGTCTAATCCTGGAAAGATAACCAGGTCCTCAGAGGGACGTAGCAAGATACAAGAAAATACCATGCCATATAAACTGTGATAATATAATAGAGAGAAAATGGATACATACAACCGGGTGCCTACCAGTTCTACAGTAAAAATGCAGTTACGAATAACCCTTCAACGCATGGGTATCTGGCTCAGTAGCAGTAACTCAGGTATGGCCCCATCAGGATACCAGGGACATCAAAGCATAACATTCCTCGAATGTCAGAGGCCAGCAGTATCAGTAATAGGAAAGTGCATAAGGACCCATACGTTAAGGACATTGTTCTCCCTACCCAATGTCTAGTAGGCTCACATCCATGACTCAGTAACCTCTAGTAACTGCCATGTCTTCCAGCATGCAATTCTATTGGCACTTACTCCTATCCGTCGCACGCTCCATACGTATCGGTGGCCTGCCGACTACGCGGATACGTGTCCTACATGTGACTCACAACACGTGGTAAAGCAAGTGTCAAGGCTATATGAGATATAACAAAACCTCAACATCAATGGGTGGTCACTAGACTAAGTCAATGCAGAGAAGTAAATAAAGCTAGAAAAACGACCGATAGAGTCGCTTGCACCCAAGTGTGACTTGGACGCACAGTTTTATAATATTAAGAAAATAAACTGCTAAAAATAACAACTAAAAATAAGAATATAATAATCACAGAGTAAAGTGATAAGGTATCTTGCCTGATGGTGCAAAAATGGCAAGTCCAGGGAATCACAATATCAGCCAAGAAATGTCACAATCACCACAAAACTCTGGACGATAAAATAAACATCAAAAATTCACTTGGTGTAAAAGATATACCTAGGAAACGCCTGTCTAAAAGTCAAATTTCCGAATAGGGGCAAAATTATAATTTTGGGTCAAAACGATGTCCGCCGTTGGACCCCCTTTGCACCGAAACGTGTGCCAAAGTCTATGGTCTCTAAAGTCATCAAACTACATGTCTATGAATTTAGTTTGAGGAGAGGAACTCAACAGTATGTCCAATTTTGGATTCCGATGAGCTGTGTACAAAATCGCCCGTTTGAGTGGGCCGCGGGCCCGCCAAAAAGGGGTTCTGATTCGACCTTCTCAGAATTGAACCAAACTTGGCATACAGGACCAGAATTTTGATTCGGACCTGTTGGCGCAAGTTTCATCTCGATTCGATGACTGTAAACGAAGTTATGGACAAGTTTACAAATCGCCGATACGGGGGTATCCCGACGGATACGCGTTGATTCTGTCGCGCATACGCGACGAAACTGAGTTCCGTCAGTTCCCACACGTCAGCGACGTCCATACGTACCTTTTGATGCATATAGCGTGCGACCACGTCGCCCAATTTGTCGGGGCGCACGCCATATCGGACAAAATTCAGAAAATTAATATAACTAGCACAGGTTTTTCCTCAACTTCAACATCAATCTACTTTTTATACGCTAATCGAAACGACGATCCAGAAGATGCGTTGCGATCTCGGTTATGTTCTCTTTTACTGTGTTTAATTAGTTCCTACATTACTTTATTGTACAGCAAGAAAATTGGCCGACAAGTTATTATTTTAAAACAATTTTATAGAATTACAGAAAACAGATTTTTGTTCAACTTCGTCTCGATTTTTTGAGAAAGTCGATGGGTTGTTTTCGAAATCCACTCGGAGGATCTCGAAGAGGGTCAAGTCTACTTTACAAAAAATCTTACGGATCGAAAATCGGTGCTACGAGTAAAAAGTTACGTCGTAGGGAAGTAGGGTACCTTGAGTGGGAAAACTGCTCTGTGGGTGACGCAGGGCTGACTTCCGATGCTCCGTTCATCGCACACAAAGCTCCGTCACTGGTGAAACGAATTTGTAGGCGAAGAGGGTATGATCAGCCTCAACTTTCGTTTTGGAAGTTTAGGGTTTTGAGGCTTGTGGAAAAAGTTATATATATATCAAGTTCTCACAAAACCTAATGCTAATAGGTTTAGTTTTAGTAAATCCCACGGGTTTGTGGGTTTGCTTCGAAAGCTTGCTGCGTAGAGCAGCAAGTATATATGGGGTGGGGCCTGCCCACTTTAGGTGGGTGGGGTTGGGTTGTTTAATTTTTTTTCTTTTTTTACCTTTGCTTTTCTTTTCTTTCCTTTGCTCTAACTCTCATCAACCTGTTGTGGTCGGTTCCCCATTGTCCGACCACCTGAGATTTTTTTTTAATATAAACATTTATATACTTATACTTATATATATAAATATAAGTATATATATATATATATATATATATATATATATATATATATATATATATATATATATATATATATATATATATATATATATATTTTATATATATATATATATATATATATATATATATATATATATATATATATATATGTCTTTTAAGCTACTAAAAAATTCTCAAAAAATCACAATTAAATTCCTAATAATTCCTAGAATTTATTTTATTCCTTATTTAATAGAAATATTAACATGCACACAACAATAATATAATATATATATACACACATACATTAATTATACTATTAAACTAATAGCATATAACTCCATAACTAATGAGATACGCAACAAAATTAATTTAAATTATAAAAAATCGATTGTAAATTATGGGAGTTTACATCCTACCCAACTTAAAAAATTTTGTCCTCGAAATTAAACTAGGGTCGGGGGATCGAATGCAAAGCAAGGAAATTTATAGTAATCTAAAAGCTTAACTGCAAGACATACCTTCGCCTTCGAACAAATGCGGGTAGCAGTTTCGGATGTCGTCCTCGCGCTCCCAAGTAGACTCCCCTGGCGAGTGATGCTTCCAGGCCACGCGAACCAATGGAATAGATTGATTCCGCAACACCTTTACTCGGCGATCGAGGATACCTACTGGTTGCTCTTCGTACGACAAACTCGGTCCAACTGTGATCTCGGATTGATCAAGCACATGATTGTTGTCCGCCACGTACCTCCGCAGCTGAGATACGTGGAATACGTCATGCACTCCATCTAGCGACGGTGGCAAGGCCAATCTATAGGCAACCTCTCCAACACGTTCCAAGACATCGAAAGGCCCGATGTACCTTGGACTCAGCTTGCCACGTCCTCCGAATCGAATCGTGCCTCTAGTGGGGGATATCTTCAAGAACACATGGTCACCCTCTTTGAACTCCAAGGGTGGACGACGATTATCTGCCCACTGCTTCTAACGATCCTGTGCCGCTCGCAGGTGGCCCTGAATTTTCTTCACTGTCTCCACTGTGCTCAAGACCAACTCGGGACCCAATAGCTGTCGCTCTCCTATATCGCTCAAACAAACAGGAGATCGACACTTCCTACCATACAATGCTTCAAACGGAGCCATATGAATGCTCGCTTGATAGCTATTGTTGTAGGAAAATTCAACAAGATGGAGATGGTCCTCCTATGAACTGCCAAAATCAAGCATGCACGCTCTCAACATATCCTCTAGCGTCTGTATAGTACGCTCTGACTGGCCGTCTGTCTGCGGATGGTACGCAGTACTAAACTTCAATCGGGTGCCCAAACTCTCTTGTATGCTCCTCCAAAAGTGCGAGGTGAATCTCAAGTCGCGGTCTGACATAATACTAACAGGCACACCATACAATCTCACAATCTGCTCCATATACATCTCTGCCAATATCTCTGTCGACTGGCCCACTCTAAAAGGTAAGAAATGGGCTGACTTCGTAAGTCTATCAATAATCACCCATACTGCGTCACATCCCCTAGGACTCCGAGGAAAACCCGTAACAAAATCCATAGTAATGTGCTCCCACTTCCACTCGGGAATGGGTAGCGGCTGTAATAATACGACCGTCCTCTGGTGTTCTGCCTTCACTTGTTGACATACCAAGCACTTGGCAACGAAATGAGCTATTTCTCGCTTTATTCCGTGCCACAAATAATACTATCGTAAGTCGCAGTACATCTTGGTCCCTCCGGGATGAATAGAGTAAGTCGAACTGTGAGCCTCTGCCATCAACTCCTGTCGTAGCTCTCCATTGGGAACATAAATGCGATCACCACATCGCAATGTCCCATCGGGGTGGATCCTCAATCCTGTCTGCTCTCCTTCCTCAGTTCTCTCTCTGAGCCGTCGAAATCTAGCGTCATTGGGCAATGTTGCCTTGATGCGCTCTACCAATGATGATTGCACTTGAAGGTTGGCTAATACGCCGTCTGCTCCAGGCAATACTACCTCAATACCAAGATGCTCCAAGTCTCTAATCAATTCCTTCTGCATAGTCAGAAAGTGTGCCATGGGCTTACGGCTTAATGCGTCTGCCATGACATTAGCCTTGCCCGGATGATAATGAAGCTCGATCTCATAATCCTTCATCAACTCCAACCAACGTCGCTTTCGTATATTCAACTCTTTTTGTGTGAACACGTACTTGAGGCTCTTATGATCAGTGTAGATATCAACCTTCTCGTCGTACATGTTGTGTCTCCATAGCTTCAAAGCATAGATAACTGCTGCGAGCTCTAGATCATGGGTCGGATAATTCTTCTCATGCACTCTCAACTGTCGCGATGCATATGCTACTACCCGATCGTGCTGCATCAATACACGTCCTAATCCCTTCCCGGATGCGTCGTTGTAGATCACAAATCCTCCTGGGCCCGATGGTAGTGTCAAGATCGGTGCTGTGGTCAATCGCTTCTTCAACTCGTCAAAAGCGGCTTGACACTCGTCTGTCCATATAAACTCCTGATCCTTACAAGTTAATCGAGTCATAGGCTCTGCTATTCGAGAGAAATCTTCTACGAACCGTCGACAGTAACCCGCAAGTCCGAGGAAACTTCTCATCTCAGAAGCTGATGTGAGAGTGGGCCATGATTTGACTGCTGTGATCTTTTCTGGGTCCACAGATATACCATCACCCGTAACAATATGACCAAAAAATGATACCTCCTTGAGAAAGAAGTCACACTTGCTAAGCTTCGCGAAAAGTCGCTCATTCCTCAACGTTCCCAAAACTATCCGTAGATACTGCTCATGCTCCTCTTGACTCTTAGAGTAAATCAAGATATCATCTATAAAAACTACTATAAATTTGTCCAAGTATTGGTGAAAGATCTTGTTCATCAAATTCATGAAGACTGCGGGTGCATTGGTCAAACCGAAGGGCATGACCAAGAACTCGTAGTATCCATACCTTGATCGAAAAGCCGTCTTTGCAATGTCTTCCTTCCGAACCTTCAATTGGTGATAGCCCGATCGTCAGTCAATCTTGGAGAATACTTTTGCTCCACTCAGTTGATCGAATAGATCGTCTATACACGGCGAGGGATACTTGTTCTTTACCGTCACTGCATTCAATGCTCTGTAGTCAATGCACATACGCACTGTCCCATCTTTCTTGGGCATAAAAGGAATGGGTGCTCCCCATGGTGATGCACTGGCATGAATAAATCCCTTCTCTAATAAGTCATCAATCTGCGACTTCATCTCTACCAACTCCTTGGGTGCCATACGATATACTAGAGATGAAATAGGCTCGGCTCCGGGAATAAGCTCAATGGAAAACTCAATATCTCGGTCAGGTGGTAGTCCTGGCAATTCCTTGGGGAATACATCCTCGAACTCGGTGATAATAGGGTGCTGAGGGGTGTCATGCATCATCATATGAGTCCCCGATGTGGGTGTATCACAACTCTCTTTGCCTTCTTTGGTGAACTCAAACTCTACCACATTCGGTAGTCTAAAGATAATACTGCTCCTATGGCAGTCTATGAGAGCGAAATGCTGGCTCAACCAGTCCATTCCAAGTACCACGTCAAATATCGGCATAGGAAATACAAGAAGTCGTGCCATCATCTCTCTACCACTTATCACTACAGGACAAAGTCTACAAACACCACTAACAGGTACAACTCCTCCTCCAGTGAGGATTCTAACATTCTTAGCTAAGGGTGTGATGGGAATGCTGTGTCTAGTGGCAAAACTAGTGGCTATGAATGAATGAGTGGCTCCAGTATCAAATAATATAATAGCAGAAAAAGATGCAACTAAAATTATACCTGCTATGACCTCTGCCTCTGTCTCTATATCCTCAACAGCAAGTGAGAATACGTTTCCATGATTTTGTCCGGGGCCCTGAGCTTTGGCCCTCTCGAACTGTGCTGGCTGGGGTGGTAATGGTGGACGAGGTGCTCCTGCCGCTGGCTATGGTACTGGAAGTGCTAGGGCTACGGACTGCTGTTCTAGACAATCCTTCACCTTGTGCTGTCCTGACCCGCATCTCAAGCATGATCCGAGTTGAATTCGACAATCCTTCAAAATGTGTCCCTACTTTCCACAAAAGTTGCAGGTGGGCTTCTGATAAGGTGTGGGCCTCTGCTGAAACTGTTCGGTGGCCCTCCTAATAGGTCTACTCTGAGTAGCCCGAGCTGGTGTAACTGCTGGGGTATGGCGCCTCGATGTCTGCTGCTGCTCTTTGTAAAGAATCTCCTGAGCACGAGCTTCTTCCAAGACAGCTGAATGGGAGACTCGAGACTGGGTAGTCGTATAAGACTTGAGCTCTGGTGCAAGCCCCTGGTGAAATCTCCTTGCCTTCTCTAACTCCGTCGGAATCAATCCCGCACCAAATCGACTCAGGCGATTGAACTCTGAGTCATACTCATCAACTGTCATATTCCCTTACTTCAGATGAAGGAACTGGTCATAGAGACAATCTCGAACATGAATAGGAAAGAACCTCTCATAAAATGCATCATAGAACTGCTTCCAGGTGATCCCAGTGCCTAATCGTCTCTTTTCCGCCTTCCACCAGTGGTGAGCATTGTCTTCTAACAGCAGGTCCACTGCTGTCATCCAATCTCGGGCTGGCAACTGGGATGCCTTCAGTAGCTTTTTTGTACTAATAAGCCACTGTGACACCTCTAATGGCTTCTCTGTTCCTCTAAAGGCCTTGGGGTTCATATCTGTGAAATTCTTGATAGAGCCTTCATAAGGATGCAGAGCCGGTGCTGGTGCTGGTACTGGAGGTGGTGGTGGTCTAGCTAATGCTGCCATCATTATCTGTCTCATCAGCTCAGTTTGCTGCCACTGAGCATGCATCATGGCATACATAAACTGAGAAGTAGGGCTCCCATCAGTCGGTGGTAGAGGCATCTGAGGTTCCGACTGCGGAGGAAACTGCTGAGGGAATGGTGTTGGTGGAGGCAGTGGTACATTCCCTTCCGGTGGCATGGTAGTGGTCTGTCCAGCCTGGCTTCCTGGGGGTGCTGCGTTCTCTGGGTACTCCGTCGTCGGTGTCGTAGTAGGCTGCGACTGTCCTGGCTGGTATGGTGTCGCTGGAGTCAGAGGAGGATTCTGTCCCTCCGGAGTAGCCTCTTCACCATAGGTGAGGGCCAAGACAGAAGTGCGTCCGCTTCTTAAATGCATACTGTTGGCACGAGGAAGATAAGTTGATATTAGAAAAGTGTAGATATGAGGTAAATCAATTTATCAAGGAAGTTTCAAAAAAGGATCGGAAGTCAAAAGGTAGTAGTAGTTCTGGATGAGATATTCCTATTCCTATATGCAGGCTTGTTGGGCACAGTCATGTAACCCAACAATATTATCTGACCTACATGGGCCACCACAAAAACATGTAACGCCCCAGTCCCAAAATATGTAGGACCAAGTACGTACACATGCCAGCTGCACGTATACGAAGAATACTCTAACATATGGAATCCTCATACATGCACATAAGCTGTAAAATAAAATAATCACAGGCCAGAAATACATAATCTAATCTCATCACAGCTCAACACAAAAGATAATAGAGTCCAAAAAAATAAATAAATAAGTATCCTAAAAGATAGCCGGGTGAACATACTCACTCCAAACAGCTACGAAAAATAGTCTCACAAGATCGGAGTCCAATCTCCGCAAAATAGAAAGAAATGAGATGCAAAATAATGTCCACTAATGTCTCAAATATAGAATAAACTAGAAATCAGTAGTGACTGCCTCATCATCGATGTAAGATGGATCCAGAGCCGCTCCATACTCCTGTGGAAAGTCGTCTAATCCTTGAAAGATAACCAGGTCCTCAGAGGGATGTAGCTAGATACAAAAAAACACCATGCCATATAAACTATGATAATATAATAGAGAGAAAAGGGATGCATGCAACAGGGTGCCTACCAGTTCTACAGTAAAAATGCAGTTAAGAACAGACCTTCAACGCATGGGTATCTGGCTCAGTAGCAATAACTCAGGTATAGCCCCATCAGGATACCAGGGACCTCAAAGCATAACATTCCTCGAATGTCAGAGGCCAGCAGTATCAGTAATAGGAAAGTGTATAAGGACCCATACGTTAAGGATACTGTTCTCCCCACCCAATGCCTAGTAGGGTCATATCCATGACTCAGGAACCTCTAGTAACTGCCAAGTCTTCTAGCATGCAATTCTATTGGCAGTTACTTCTATCCATCGCACGCTCCATACATATCGGTGGCCAGCCGACTACGTGGATACGTGTCCTACATGTGACTCACAACACATGGTAAAGCAAGTATCAAGGCCATATAAGATATACCAATACCTCAACATCAATGGGTGGTCACTAGACTAAGTCAATGCAGAGAAGTAAATAAAGCTAGAAAAATGACCGATAGAGTTGCTTGCACCCAAGTGTGACTTGGACGCACAGTTTTATAATATCAAGAAAAAAACTGCTAAAAATAACAACTGAAAATAAGAATATAATAATCACAGAGTATAGTGGCAATGTATCTTGCCTGATGGTGCAAAAATGGCAAGTTCAGGGAATCACAATATCAGCCAAGAAATGTCATAATCTCCAAACAACTCCGGACGCTGAGATAAACATAAAAATGCATTTGGTGTAAAAGATATACCTAGGAAACGCCTGTCCAAAAGTGAAATTTCGGAACAGGGACAAAATCGTAATTTTGGGTCAAAACGATGTCCGTCGTTGGACCCATTTTGTACCAAAATGCGTGCCAAAGTCTATGGTCTCTAAAGTCATCAAACTATATATCTACGGATTCAGTTTGAGGAGAGAAACTCAACGGTATGCCCAGTTTTGGATTCTGATGAGCTGTGTACAAAATCGTCCGTTTGAGTGGGTCGTGGGCTCGCCAAAAAGGGGGTCCGATTCGACCTTCTCAGAATTGAACCAGACTTGGAATACAGGCCCAAAATTTCGATTCGGACCTGTTGGCGCAAGTTTCGTCTCGATTCGACGACTGTACACAAAGTTATGGACAAGTTTGCAAATCGCCGATACGGGGGTATCCCGACGGATACGCGTTGATTCCGTCGCGCATACGCGACGAATCTGAGTTCCGTCAGTTCCCACACGTCAGCGACGTCCATATGCGCCTTTTGATGCATATAGCGTACGACCACATCGCCCGGTTTGTCGGGACGCACGCCATATCGGACAAAATTCAGAAAATTAATATAACTAAGCACCGGTTTTTCCTCAACTTCAACATCAATCTACTTTTTACACGCTAATCGAAACGACGATCCAAAAGATGTGTTGTAATCTCGGTTATGTTATCTTTTATTGTTTTCAATTAGTTCCTACATTACTTTACTGTACAGCAAGAAAATTGGCCGACAAGTTGTCGTTTTAAAATAGTTTTATAGTATTACAGAAAACAGATTTTTGTTCAACTTTGTATCGATTTTTCGAGCAAGTTGAAGGGTTGTTTTCAAAATCCACATGGAGGATCTCGAAGAGGGTCAATTCTACTTTCCAGAAAATCTTACGGATCAAAAATCAGTGCTACGAGTAAAAAGTAACGTCGTTGGGAAGTAGAGTACCTTGAGTGGAAAAACTGCTCCGTGGGTGACGCAGGGCTGACTTCCGATGCTCCGTTCATCGCGCACAAAGCTCCGTCACTGGTGAAACGAATTCGTAGGCGAAGAGGGTATGATCAGCCTCAACTTTCGTTTTGGAAGTTTAGGGTTTTGAGGATTGTGGAAAAAGTTATATATATATCAAGTTCTCACAAAACCTAATGCTAATAGGTTTAGTTTTAGTAAATCCCACAGGTTTGTGGGTTTGCTTCAAAAGCTTGCTGCGTAGAGCAGCAAGTATATATGGGGTGGGGCCCACCCACTTTAGGTGGGTGGGGTTGGGTTGTTTCATTTTTTTTTCTTTTCTTACCTTTGCTTTTCTTTTCTTTCCTTTGCTCTAACTATCATCAACCTGCTGTGGTCGGTTCCCCATTGGGCCGACCACCTGAGATTTTTTTAATGTAAACATTTATATATACTTATACTTATATATATAAATATAAGTATATATATATATATATATCTATATATCTATATATATTTATGTCTTTTAAGCTACTAAAAAATTCTCAAAAAATCACAATTAGATTCCTAATAATTCCTAGAATTTATTTTATTCCTTATTTAATAGAAATATTAACATGCACACAACAATAATATAATATATATATACACACATACATTAATTATACTATTAAACTAATAGCATATAATTCCATAACTAATGAGATACGCAACAAAATTAATTTAAATTATAAAAAATCGATTATAAATTATGGGAGTTTACACTATCACACTCACTCTTCACAAGTGATACCATTACCATCCAATCCTTCTTCTCAACGCCCTGTTGCAATACAACCTGGGTCATCCCCTGCTGCTCTAATCAGCAGTTCATTCTCAAAGAGCTCTACAAGGTGCTCTCATACACTCGAGCACATTGGCCAAGTGAACTCACTCACCAAATCTACCAACTGAACACACACACACACACACTCAAGGTCTATAAACAGTTCACTTGACAGTGAATGAACCACTCAAAACCCCACACACAAACACAATCATGCATATAAATAGCACACATGCATATATCATATATATATCATATATTGCACATGTGTATATGTATGCATATTAAAGAGCTAAACTTAAAAATCACTTAAGATATCTATCTAATGAAGAACCAGACCATACCAAAGCCAACGATCCTGATAACAAGACCTATATTGTCTTTGTGACATTTTCACAAACACCTATAGGTCAAAATTCGTAGTCTCTCTAAAATGGACACAAAACTATGGATAACCATCATAATAGCACTCAATAGGACCCCAATCTTCCTTATATTATTCATGGGTAGGGTCTCCTATATGAATACAAGGATTTGAGCCATGGAAATGCAAGTTTAGAGAGTTATACCTATGTCGGAAGGAGCCTTTACAAAGTTGCATGAAAATAGGAAAAATGCGTGGAGATGGAGCCTTCAAATCCTTGTTAGAGCCTTCTCCTAGCCTCCTTGAGCTCCGCCAAGCTTTTGCCCAAACAATGGAGGAAAGAGGAGGAAATTTGGGGAAGTTTGGAATAGAGGAAAGGATGGAAACCCTAAATTATTGTGGCTGCTATTTTAGAGGAAATGTGGGTTAAATAGGCTCTAGACTAGCCCTAATCCTTTCATTACACTTAGTATTAAGTGGGTCCTTAAGTAGCCTAAGTGGTTTGGCTATAATCAAGACTTGTGTTCAACCTAACCATGAATAGAGTCTAATAATCCAACTAATTGGTTAAATCAAATTAAATGGGGTCCACCTTGACTAAGGATTAGTTAGACTACTAATAATTACAACCATTATATTAAAAAAAAAATAGACTAAATTTATGAAATGACAGAAATACCATTGTCCTAGAAAAGTGGTAGTAACAGCTACATACCAACGAGCCATGAGCACCATCTTCCGCCAATACCTCCGTAAGATAGTCGAATGCTACGTCGACGACATTGCTGTCAAAGCCGTCTATGAGGTAATCACTTACAAGATTTGAAGATGAACTTCGATCTTATACGGGAACATCTACTCAAGATGAATCCCGCTAAATCCTCCCGTGGGGTTTCTAACGGCAAACTCCTGGGCTTCATCATCACTGCAAAAGGCATCCATTTGGATCCCGAGAAGACCAAAGCTAGCCTTAACATGGACCCTCCGAAGAACCTTAGAGAACTTCGAGGCCTACAATGATGTCTTGTATACATCCGAAGACTTATCGCAAACCTTTCTAAAAAAATGCCAACCCTTTAAAAAACTCATGAAGAAGGAAGTCTCCTAATCTAGACGGAGGAATGTCAGAAGGAATTTGACGACATCAAGCCTTATCTCACAAGTCCCCCAGTCCTGGTAGCACCAGTCAAAGGCAAACCATTTTTGCTCTACGTCCGTACGATGGATCATTCTTTCGGCGCTCTATTAGCTCATAACAATGATGCAGGCTACGAGCAAGCTATCTACTACCTCAGCAGGACAATGATCGGGGCCAAACATCGGTACAACCCTGTCAAAAAAGAATGTCTAGTGTAGAAGCATGGAAAAGAATAAAGAAAGATCCATACGGCCATGGAGCCCCATACGGCTCAGAAAGCTCATGCGGCTCAGGGATCCATGCGTCTCAAGCGTCCATGCGGCTCAAATTAGTTCCATACGGCTCAGAGAGGAGCCACGTGGCCAGCAAACAGCTCTTCTGTTTGTCCTTTACTGCGTTAAATGCTTGACGGCTGACAGCTCTGACAAGGTGACAGTTCTGACACAAAGATACCAATATGACTCCCTCATAATGACAGACTCCTAGGAAAACGAAGAAAATCTCTGACACGATCCTCCGAGATCCAGAAACTGTCATATGGCCTTCACACGTGGACAGTCGCACGCGGCTCGAGCAGAGACCACCCCATGCGGCTCAGGCCGAAGCTATCCCATGCGGCTCAGACCGAAGCTATCCCATGCGGCTCATGCGGAGGCTGCCCCATGCGGCTCACGAAGACTATCCCCATGCGGCTCACGAAGACTATTCCTATGCGGCTCACGAGGACTATCTCCATGCGATTCACGATTAAGGCACCCATTATGGGGTCACCTACACTCATGCGGCTCAGATCATCACCATGCGGTTCAAATGTTCAGGGGGCCATTCTCAAGCAGCCTTGACACATGGCCAGCCTTATACGGCTCAATGAGGAGCAACCTTCCTGCGGCTCAGATTTTTGTAATGGCTCGTAGTTAAGACATGTGGCATGATAGTAGGACACGTGGCATCAAATCGAGCAAAATCCATCAACAAATCCCAATAAAATATTGGGATCAAATCAGATCATTTGCAATCAAGCAAATCAATGACACGTGTCGGGAAATCCGAGATTGGCATGACAAATCAGGAAGATTTATGTCAATCATCATTAATTACCCACAAAAGATTTGATGCAATCACATTAATTGCTCAAATCTCTTATATTCAAGATGAACGGCCCAGATTCAGTGATCCTTAGCCGCCGACTTTTAAGAATGGGCAATCATTGCAAACCCTAATGATGCCCCCCACTCTTAGAAATAGCAAGGTGCCATTCCCTTGCGAAGGAGGAGAATCTCGGATAAAAAAAAAGACACAGAGAGCCAGAGAGCTAGAGAGAGAATATACAGAGATCAAAAGGAGAGCATTTCTTCACCAACTCCAAGCAGTTCTTCTATAGAGCTAAAAAGCTGCACCCGATCGTCCAAGGAGTAAGGCAGAGCGGCCATCGCTTTCTCGAGCCTCTATCGTCACCCCCTAGAATCTAAAATAAATAATTGTACTTAAATTGTTGTACCTAGGTTTTTGTCCCTAGGCTTTCTTTGTACAAGCGAGTTTGTATTGTGAAGTAAAAGTCCAGTCCTCCGATAATTGTTCTGCTCTTTTATATTTCATGGAAAATACGATGGCAACTCTGCTAGGGACAAACTTCTCCATGACTGAGGAGTTGGTGACGCAATCGGATGCAGCCAAACTTGGCTCCACGCAACAGAAGATGGTCGTCCGCTTCGACCAACAGGCGTTTGAAGAAATGCTCTCTGAGGGAAGCGCTGGCCCGGTCCAGAAGCGAACTCGCATAAAGAAAGCTCGCAGCAATTGGAGGCCAAAATCATTTTCTTTTCCCCAAGCTCTAGACGAAGTACTCGCTGCTGCCCAAAACGGCGAAGGCGACTCTCGCACAGCCCCACTTCGAGCCATAGAGGACTCTGCTATCCCCAAGTCCGGCAGAGAAAAGCACTACGATGCTGGACTTGCAGGGGCAAAGAGTGATTCTATGTGCTCCAGGAAGAAACCAAATAAGGGCACTAGCCGCAAGACGAAGACTCATGCGGCCAAGATTGCCAGCCGCATGAATGATGACCATGCGACTGAGACTGCTAACCAAGGGCATAATACTCATGCGGCCAGGATTTCCAGCCGCATGAAGAACACTCATGCGGCCGGGATTCCTAGCCGCATGGAGAAGACCTATGCGGCTACAACGGCCAGCCGCATGAAGATTTTTGATTCCAGCTGTATGACGCCTACTCCACGCGGCTCTGTCTTTGACCGCCTCTCCTATAGTCCTGATCTTTTGTACTCCCAAGAAGACATGTCTGATTCTTTCGAGCACCGCTTAGACTCTTCCTACTATGTGCCCTCACGCACTAGAGTGAAAAAGTCTAAGGCAGCACGAGCTTGGCAAGCTCGGTCCGCTGATCCGACCTCTGACCATCTGAGCGTCCCACATACTGTTATACGGGCCTCTGATGGGAAGTTGTACAGAACCACTTGAGTCCAGCCCCCGGCGGAAAACGGACAGAGAGGTTCCCAAAAGTCTCCCAAAATCCAGGGAGCAAACATGGTCGATGCAGACCCATCTGACTTGCATGAGGCCATCCTCCAAAAATGCAAGAAAAGAGAAGGTGCATCGGGGTGCAAAGAGTCCTCCCACGGATGTCACTGCACCCAAGTCATCGTCAACTGCTGTTTCAATAACACGACGATACGAGAAGACCGGCAGTCCGTCTTCCAAAGACTGCAACAACCATGTTCAGAGGATGAGGCACCTCCCGTCGTCTTCTGCAACTCTGCTCAGAAAATCCCCGCAGAGCGGAGAGGGAAGAAGACCAATATTCCCAGCCCGAAGATTTCAACCACCATGACTAAGAGACTACCGTCTAAACGGGTGCCCACCACAGGAGTTTTCTAAGGTACCCGTTCAAAGACGAAATCTGCTACTGTGGGAGATTCAGCATCCACACCACTGGAGATTGCTGGGACTGGGGGTAGCACTCCTCAGAACGTCCACGATAATCCAATGTTCCAGGGAGATGAGCCCGAGGAAACAACTATTCCATCAGATACAGCAAGGGCCGACGTCCCCGAGGACGTCCACGACTCTGAAGATGAAGCAAACTCTGAGGCTGGGGGTACTATCCCTTCTGAGTCCGAACCAGAGGAGAACATTCCCACGTACCCTGATGACTTTTCGGTACAGGGGTATGACTCGGAAGACACGTCCTCCACCGTGCCATCCATCTCTCCTCACGTAAGGACGGTATTCATGAAGGACAGCAACCAAGGTGGTTCCAGCGATCGCCAACACATCGACACTCTGGAATCCATATTGCACGCCTTGGTCAAGTCTGTAGACGAGATCAAAAAGGCCCTTCCAACTCTGCAAAGAGGGGCACCTGGCAAAACAAGCACGGGTCCCGCGGTCAATACGGACTCGAATTTAGCGGCACCAAATCCGGGCAACAATCCTCCTGAAATAACGGCCCCCACCGCTGCAGATGAGGCCCGAGAAGCGAGAAGAGAGGTCCAGGAGCTCCGAGCCATGTTTCACGCTCGAGAAAACTCTTAAGACCTCAAAATATGGCAACCGTAACCTGCTGTATGGAGGGATGTCCCCTTTCCGCCAAGATATAAGCTGTTCAATATCAACCCTTATGATGGCAAGACCTCCGCAAGTCGGTACATCACTTACTTCGAGTTCACTACCGACCATCTGCCCCATGACGATGCCATCCTCACACGATTATTCATTGGGGCATTGGAAGGAGTCACCTTCGACTGGTATCGCAACCTGTCAGACAACTGCTGACAAGGAACTATATCGAGCTGTTTCGCCAAACTGCAATGAAGTTGCCGTCTGGTAACCCGAATTACTCCTTAATTAAAATTTGCCAAAAGAGACTGCTTCCAACAATCAGCCTCTGGATGGACAAAAGTCAATTCAAGGACTGGAAGACGTTTATTATCAGTGCCACAAGCGCCGAAGAACGATTGAAGAAGGCTCGCCAACTGGGATTGCACATCTCAGAGGAAGAGGACAAGGGAAGGCGTCCCAACGCCAACACCAATAATGGGGGTAGCTCTACCAACAATCGGGACAACAAGGGTAAGCAGGCTATGGTGGCCGACACAGCATAAAAACCTGAGCCAAAACCGGTAGACAAGTAATGGCCACAAATGACCTACTCTTTCGAAGACGGCCACGTCAAGCCCATCTTGGACATGCTCATACAAGGAGACAGAATTCAGCTTCCTCCACCAAGACGGGAACCTCGGCCGGCTGAAGTGGAGAACCCAAAGTACTGCCATTACCACCGCTACGTCCACCATGCTACACATGACTGCTACCAACTAAAATGGTACATCCAAAATCTTATCGATTCGAACGCTCTGGCCATCAATTTCGAGGAGGTAACTGTAGCAGCCAATATGGTGTCAGTACAATTTGGCAGCTTCCCTCTAACGAAAACCCAATACGGTGTGGTCCCCATCCCTCTCGCGACAATGGAGATTGCTAATCTTCCACCCCCCCTGAGATCAGGCTGCTGGTCTAGTGTCCCTCACCACATCACGAGGGGAGGTCATGTGGGTCCATCCAGACTTGGTATCTGAAGTGACCCAGTCCACACTATCTTCCATTAGCAGGAAGAAGAGTGGAAAAGTCAGATCCTGCCGCACAATCTCGACAGATATCGAAAAAGTCACAGCTGTCGTTACTCGGTCTGGGGCACAATCCCAACCTGTGGCTGATAACTCGGCTGAAGATCATCAGCCCGCTACAACTGACGCTCCGGGACCTTCTCAGCCTCCGACGACCGACAAGCCTAGGCCGAAGGAGACTCGCTTTGACAAATCCATCCGAAAAGAGACACCACAGGGGCTGGAGAGGCCCTACAATTTCGACATCTTGGCGCAGTTGGCCAACACACCGGCCAAGTTGTTAGTATACGAGCTTCTGAGACTCTCAAAGGATGTTCGTGCGGCTTTGAGCGATGCACTCCAAAATGCCGACACGTACCTGGCTCAGGTCAACCTTACGGGAGAGAGCCCGCCTGCAGATCTCCAAGACAACACTTGCACGGGAGCGATGCCCAATATTATCTTCACTCCGCAGGATATGCTCATCAAAACCAACCTGCACGATCGCCCGTTATACTACACTGGATACATCGGCGACGTAAAGGTGGATCGGATGCACATTGATCCTGGTTCTTCCATAAGCATCATCCCGAAGGGTCTGTTACATCATCTCTGTATCCCTATGCATCGCCTGACGCCTACAAGCACCACCATCAGTGGTTTCAATTTGGGCAGGAGCTACCCAATTGGGAAGATTCGTTTGAAGTGTCAAATTGGCGATCTCTAGTCAGAAGTCACCTGTTACGTCATAGATGCAGACACTTCTTACAACATCCTCTTGGAGCGCCCTTGGATACACGATTATATGATCCTGCCTTCCACACTGCACCAATGCTTCAAGTATGTTGACAAACACGGCTTCATGAGGATAGAATTTGCCGACATCGATCCCTTCAAAGGGGTCGAATCCTACTACTCAGACTTCTGCCTGTACGAAAAGTCGAAGAGGCACCTTTGTGAAGGAGATATGCATGCTCATACCGAGACAGCCACAGGATCAGAAGAACTCCTAACGATCTACCTCCAAGCTCGTAAACCTGGCAAGTCCGCACCCCTTACAGCCACTCTGCGTAAGGACGTAATCAGCCTCTCGGCACAAGAAGAGCAAATAATAATCCGGCTGCCAAGGTCTGGCCAAGTGCCAAGACCCACAACGGAGCCACTGACAATCAGATTGCCAAAAGTCGGCCAGCCACAAACGGAGAATCTCAATCCCTCCGACAAACCAATAACGATACGCCTTCCCAAGAAGAGTCGTCACCCCGATGCAAGGTCTGGGGCTTCTAGCGAGCCAACCACTCCCCGCCCAGCATCAGGTACCAAACTGGGGGTCTCTAGTTTGCCAAAGACCCCACGCTCGGCTCCACCAGCTGAACTTTTGACGATCAAGCTGCCCAGGTCGTTCTCTCAGTCTTCGTTTATATAGGGGGTAGCCGAAGAGGAATCGGAGCTAGCCAAGTATGTGACTGCCCACATTGATGTTCCCTCCGTAGATGATGTAATCCTGCTAGAAAAGATACCTTACTTCATCAAAAAAGGGCTATCTTTGAACTACCTCGAACTAAATAAGCTTTGTACAATGTATGCTATGGAACATGATATAGGCACTCACCTACACACACAGGTGACAAATGTGTACAGCGTAAACCAGCTTACTCCAGTGGAAGACGCTTACCACATAATCGAGGGAGGGGACCATCCAATCATCTTCGGCCGAAAGGACGATCCGCAGCCCTTCACCATAGAAGAAGTCGACCTTGAATCAGATGCCGAAAGACTGCCTCTGTATCTTTATAGCCTCCAATCCAAATATCTCATACAAAAATAGGGGTATGATCTGGCAACTACGCCAGGCTTGAACTACGGCACTGGGCGACGATTACCTTTGAAGCCACCGGTCCCGGCTGGCAAACCACGAGACACTATAGCAAAATTCAACGTGGATTAGGGTATGTCACACCCACAACGACCCCTGAAAGTTCAGATGAAGAATGTGACTGGCATTCACATTCGACCGGGTCACCAACTTCTGACTCGGATACCAGCATCGGAGACGTATTCAGACAAGTCCTATCAGTCAACATGGCATTCGCCGACGCTTATGAAGAAGATGAAGACATTCCTGAAATCCTCGAGCTAGAGTCGTGGGCTTAACAGCTTGATGCACATTGGGAAAAGTGGTTCAAACAGAGAGAACCTTCTACCGAAGATGAGGTTATACAGGTCGACCTCGGCAGTGAATCTTCTCCAAAACCAATCTTCGTCAGTAAAAGCCTAACGGACGAAGAGCGAGAATCGCTGCTAGAACTTGTCAAAGAATTATATTGATGTGTTCCCTTGGAGCTATGAAGACATGTCGGGGTTAAATCCCGATATTGCTCTTCACAAACTCAACATTCTACCGAATGCAAAGCCGGTCAAACAACAACAGCGACGCTTCCGCCCGGGCATCATGGATGCGGTCGAAGCTGAAGTCAACAAACTAAAAGCCAGCGGCTTCATTCATGAAGAACAACATCCTGACTGGGTCGCCAACATAGTACCAGTCCTCAAGAAGAATAGAAAGATTCAAATCTGCATCGACTTCCGCAATTTGAACGAGGCATGTTCCAAAGATGAATTCCCTCTCCCTATCACAGACATCATGATTGACAACACATGCGGCTTCGAATGTATGTCATTCATGGATGGCCTCTCGGGGTACAACCAAATTAAGATGTCTCTTGACGACGAGAAGCATACATCATTTCGAACATCGATTGGCACATACTGTTACACAGTCATGCCTTTCGGTTTAAAGAATGCTGGCACCATGTATCAAAGAGCCATGAGTATTATCTTCAGAGAACACTTACGCAAGACTGTGGAGTGCTATGTTGATGACATCGCCGTCAAGAGCCGCTATAAGGGAGACTACCTGCATGATCTGAGAACAGTGTTCGACCTGATGCGAGCACACAACCTGAAAATGAATCCTACAAAATTTTTCTTGGGCGTATCCAGCGAAAAGTTCTTGGGTTTCATCATCACCGCCCAGGGTATTCATGTAGACCCTGAGAAGACGAAGGCAATTATGGAGACGGGTCCTCCGAAAAATCTCTGCGAACTCAGAGGCCTTCAAGGGAGGCTAGCTTACATCAGGAGGTTCATTTCTAACCTCTCCGGGCGATGTCGACCATTCACCCATCACATGAAGAAAGGCGTCTCATTCATATGGGACGAAGAATGTCAGCGTGTCTTCAACAGCATCAAAGAATATTTGTCGAACCCTCCAGTCCTGGTGGCCCCTGTTGCCGGAAAACCATTCCTGCTCTACGTACGAGCAATTGAACATTCCCTCGGTGCTCTGCTGGCACAAAACAACGATGCAGGCCATGAACAAGCCATATATTACCTCAGTCGAATGATGATTGGGCCAGAGCACCGATACACCGCCGTGGAGAAGGAATGCCTCGCCCTGGTGTTCGCCATTCAGAAGACGCGTCACTATGTCACTGGACAAACCATACATGTGATCTCACGAGTCAACCCTCTCAGAGTCCTCATGACTAAACCAGGGGCACTCAGCTCTCGCCTCGCTATATGGGCAATATTGTTGTCCCCTTATCATATGATCTTCGTCCCATAAAAGGCTGTTAAAGGTCAAGCCTTGGCAGACTTTTTGGCAGCCCACCCGGGCTCGGAGTCGTCCAAAATATATGAAAAAATCCTAGATGAGGTCGCCGACTCGCATGCAACCTCTCACGATGATATATGGCGAATGTTCTTCGACGACGCCTCAAGGACCGGACCTAAAGGCAACATCGTCGTTGGAGTCGGGGTGGTACTGGTCTCCCCTTCCGGATTGGTGATTAATCGCGCTTACTCTCTCACAGAGCCCTGCTCTAACAATGTGGCCGAGTACAACGCTTTGGTCATTGGCCTCCAACTCGCAAGAGAGCTGGGGGTAGAATATCTTGAAGTATACGGTAATTCTCAGTTAATCGTCAATCAGATCCGGGGCTCGTACGAAGTCTGCCACGAAGATATGATCCCCTATCACCAAATAGCGATCAACATCATCTCGTCGTTCGAAGGGTTCTTCATCGAATACGTTCCCAGACTCCAAAACATGGAAGCCGATGCCTTAGCAGGCCTGGCCGCTTCCCTAGCAATGCCAAATCATACTCATCAATCGGTAGATGTGATAGGCCACGAACTGGTCTGCCCCAAGAACAACGTTCAATTCGTGGCGAGTTATTCCGCTCAGACGATCGACGAAGTCCCAGACTGGAGACAACCATTCATTGACTTTGTAGTCTACGACATCCAGCCCGAGAACCCAAAATAGGCCATCTCTATCCGAAGGCGTTCTCTCAGATTCTTCTACGATACAGAGACCAAAATACTGTATCGCCGATCCTATGATGGATTATTGCTTCGATGTCTGTCAAACGCAGAAGCCAAAGAAGCCGTACGCGAAGCTCATGACAGTGTCTGCGGGGCCATCAGCCTGGCCCTAAATTGTAAGACCGTCTTCGCCGAATGGGCTACTACTGGCCCACGATGGTAGCAGATGCGATAGACTATGCTAGAAAGTACAAAGCTTGCCAAGTCCATGCGGACTTCATCCACCAACCATCTGAATTTCTACATCCGACAGTAACGTCCTGGCCGTTCGAAGCATGGGGAATGGATATCATCGGTCCGATTACTCTACCTTCCTCCCGAGGATATCACTTCATACTCGCAATCACAGATTACTTCTCCAAATAGGCGGAAGCTGTTTCGCTTGCAGAAGCAAAGACTTCAAACGTGATCAGCTTCCTCAATCATCACGTCATCTATCGCTTTGGACTGCCCCGAAGGATCATCCACGATAATGGTCCGCAGTTTGCAAGCCACGCCTTCTATCGGTTCTGCGACAAGCACCGTATCAAGAATATTGCTTCAATGCCATACAATCCAGTAGCGAATGGGTTGGCAGAAGCATTCAACAAAACAATCATCAAACTTCTCAAAAAGTTCGTATCGTCCAACAAATGTGACTGGAACGAGAAGCTTGGTGAATGCCTATGGGCGTACTGTACCACAGTCCGAACGGCTACAGGAAACGCACCATTCTCCCTGGTGTATGGGAGTGAGGCAGTTCTCCTATTGGAGACTCAAATACCCTCGCTCCATGTCGCGCTCACTTATCAATTAACGACGAATGATAACTACCGTTGCCGACTACAAGAGTTAGAGGCCTTAGATGAAAAGCGCCTCCTGGCTCAGCAACGAATCGAACTATACCAAGCATGCATCTCTGGAGCCTTCAACAAGAAGGTTAAAATCAGAACATTCCAGGTGGGCGATCTCGTCCTGGCAGTCCGAAGGCCGATGTTCATGACTCACAAGACCGCCAGCAAGTTCCAGCCAAAATAGAAAGGTCCATTTATCATCGAGGCTGTATTCTCCAACGGTGCTTACCGCCTCACAAAACAAAATGGAGACTTGCTCATATTGTCAGTTAACGGCATGTTCCTGAAGAAATATTATATCTAAATGACACATTCCAAATTATCGAGTCATGTACCTGCCGGTACCGTTGAACTCACACCCTCACAAAACTCCAGATTATCGAGTCATGTACCCGCTGGTGCCGCTGAACTCACCTTCACAATATTCTAGATTATCGAGTCATGTACCTGCTGGTACCGCTGAACTCACTTTCACAATATTCTAGATCATCGAGTCATGTACCTGCTGGTGCCGCTGAACTCACATTCACAGAAATCCTAGATTGCTGAGTCACGTACCCTCTCGTACCGCTGAACTCACGTCCTCCTTCCATAGAAATCCCAGATTATCAAGTCATGTACCCGCTGGTACCTCTGAACTTACACTTTGATTCCAAAATTCATGGATTGTCGAGTTATGTACCCGATGGTACCCCTGAACTTACATCCCGGTCACTCTTTCGGGGGAAAGTTATGCATGACCATACCTCTAAACTTTCTCCCAGAAGGAGCTCCTTCCTCATGATCCACTACCCGCACTCCCAGTGCACAAAAAGGGTAACCGATCCACAAATTTCCAAAACGACCATGTCGATGTTACCTCTGAGTCGTCCCAATTCTGCCAAAAACAAATCACCCCTACATAGAACTTCCATGTCCTTATTACCTCTGAGTCGTCCTATGTACCCCCCTTCATTGAGCCTACTCCTGCCATGTCCTCATTATCTCTAAGTGGGAAGGCTCCGTCGAAGAAACCCTCATGCTTGCCATGTCCTCATTACCTCTGAGTAAGTATGTTGATTCCTTTTCGAGTTATTATCTGTACCCACAACCGGAGTACGCCAAGGATAGTAGGTCCACAAATATCCTCCGTTGAGTCCATTCCTGCCATGTCCTCATCACCTCTGAGCAGGAAGATTCTGCGGTAAGAAAACCCTCATGCTTGCCATGTCCTTATTACCTCTGAGTAAGCATGTTGATTCTACTTCATCCTATTATCCGTATCCTAACCCAGGATACGCCAAGGATAATAGGCCCACAAATATCCTCTGCTAAATTTCTCAGCAAAGGCCCATCATTCCTCATCATGCCCCGGAAGCCCAACTGCTCCATGGCATTCCTTCTCCCGATACTCGGAACGTCCACGACAACATGACCATGGAACCGTTCTAGGTATCCCCAATCAAACTTGTTACCCGTACCTAAAACCAAGGTATGCCAGGGGTAACAGGTCCACAGACAAGTCCTCCATGCGGGGCACACATCACCACAATACCACAGACACAACAAGCAATACAAATGAAGGGTAGAATGGAAAGTACTCTTTATTTGAAAGTCGAAAAAGCATTACATGTTTTAGGGACCACGTCCCTCTCAAAAAAACAAAAAGAGAAAAGAAAAACAGAAACAAAAGAAGGAAAGGCCGACTATAGGTCGGCATTACATAATTCCAAGAGGCAGTTTCTCACTAAGGCCGTATCCCGCTCAAGCCTCTGTCTAGCTCGGCACTTAGACTCCTGGGACAACCGTTCCCCATTATCCAGGTCCATGAGTGCCCGTCAATCGTCTTCCAACTTCTTCAGAGCCATTTCCAGGTCAGCCGAAGTTTGATTAACTCTGTCAGCCTCCTGGATAATTAGCCCCCTGTCGATACGGGCAGCCTCAAGCTCAGACTCAAAGAAAGTTAACTTCTTCTGAAGCTCAAGGATCTGCTCCCACGTGTCAGTAATCCCATGGGAGGCAGTCGCTTCCCGAGCCGTAACATCTTCACTTTCATGGCTCAATTGATCATATAGATCAGACAGCGCGGAGATCCTTCAGTATGGCCAGATTGGTTTTATCCCGAGCAGCCCTTGCCTTCTCTATAACAGTTGTGAGGGAACCGCACCCCTGATCTATAGCAGCCGACAGATCAGTCTGCCGCAGTACCTAAAGCTGGGCCACCAGCTGATCAGTCTCCAGCAATTTCGTCTCCAAAAGAGCAGCCACCCCTGCCCAACCGGAAAGAGCCTTAAGGATATCAATTTGACCCTGGGCGCATTGCCGGGCCAAGACGAAAGAGGTCCCTCTCTCCATAGTAGCTTCTATTCCCCTTTTCAAGTGACGATAAAAGCTGTCGACCACGTCCTGTAACGCTTCGTCCAGGACCTCTGAAGAGGACGGCGTCAGAGGAAGCGTAGCCGGCAACATCAAAGGAATTGTGCTAGAACTTGCCACCAGGGGGGCAACTTCCGAGCAGGACGATGCACAGATAGCGGCTAACTCTTCCTCTGCCACCCGAAGAGCCTGGACACTTGGCAGGGCGGAGAGGTCGACTCCCGGAGCCGCCTGAGCAGAGGAAGAAGCAAGGACCATCGTCCCCTGCCCCGGCTGTCCCATCACCAGACTTGCCGAACTCGAGCCCACGGGAGGCCCATCGCGACGAGCCGGAAGGGGAGGGGGTACGTCCCTCTCCGTTAGTGCCCCTTCGGCAGAGTCTGTCTCAACAATGTCCATCCTCGGCACTGGAGAGACAGGACCTGCATGTCCATGACAATGATCAATCGACGTGACCCGAAGGATGTGATGATAGAGCAGATAGGCCTCCTCGCAAGTTAAGATTCGGGTTATCTTACCAGGAAAGGAGCATGGAGGCTGCAGCTCATTTGCAGCTGGCATGGTCTCCTCACCCGCAATCTCCAAATTAAATTCGGCCAGCTCCTCTGACCCAGCCACCTCGGAGGGAGAGGCAACTCGATCAGCATCATCTTGATGGAATTCAACAATTTCAGGGACAGGCTCACCGGAGCCGCCATCATCCCGAGTCACGACCTCGGCAACTTGAGAGTCCTCTTCTTCTGACGCCTACAAGAGGGAAGGAAGATGATTAAAATCAAATCTAGAAGAAAGGAAGAACCGGTAGTAACTTATTTACCTCTGATGCGGGGTCAACTTCTTTGCCTCTTTCCTTTATAGTTAGCCCCCGGTGTCTGGTCACAGCCAGTTTCCGAGAGCAAGGAATGCCGCCAACAGGAGAAATTTGCCTGCTACGCTTTCGTGCAGGGCCGGGCGCAACGGATGGCTGATCTACCACCATCTCATCTGGCAAAATAGGCGGCTGATTTGCCCCTGCATCTGCCACCGGAAGGGAAGAGTCATCTCCATCATGCTCGTCGCCTTCGTCATCTGCAGCAGCGGAGTCCGAATCTGGTACTTCGACTCTGTTATTCCTCTTCATTGGCTTGGCGCCCTGGGAACCCTCATCCAGGTCGGTACCAACGATGAAACTGGCACCCGGGTTAAAACCGACAGGGGCTTGTTCGCCATGACGTGGTACAGAGCCGTCATATACAAGATCTCTACCGATGCCTTGATAGAAGGAACTGAGAAAACGGTACGGGTACGGGAATAGCAGGATACCCAAGATGCCGCCTTCTAGCCCTTCGCCGCAACGGTCTTCTTAGGAGCCATTGGTGATCGAAGAAGAGGATGACAATCGGGGTAGGGAAGGTTCGAAGTAAAGGAGAAAGTAAAGAAGTTTTCTCTTTTAATCTCCTCTTATTTATATGAGGACGAGAGAGGGGGGACACGTAGACTAATAACCGCCTCGAAAAAGATGAAACCGACTCCTCGAATTTTGTCCCCACTTCCATAAAGGAGATTCACCCAGGGCATAAAATCCAAAGATTTAATGAGCCGACCCTTGGTATTTCCCCTAAAGGCGACACTAAAACGAATTTGAGGCAATTAAAGACACGCATACGTGGCAAGGAGCTATACGGCCCGAAAGTCCCTGCGGCTGATTGACTCAATACGGCTGACTCAATACGGCTGAGACATCCATGCGGCCGAAACATCCATGCGGCCGAAACATCCATGAGGCCGAGACATCCATTCGGCGAGGATATCATATGCGGCCAAGAGAGTTTATGCACAACCATGCTTCTTATTCAAAGTATTTCAATTTTGCAAATTGAAAACTTTGAAGGAGGTCTTGTAGAAGCATGAAAAAGAATAAAAAAAGATCCATGCAGCTCAGAAAGCTCATGCGGCTCAGGGATCCATGCGGCTCAAGCGTCCATGCGGCTCAAATAAGTTCTATGCGGCTCAGGGAGGAGCCACGTGGCCTGTAAACAGCTCTTCCATTTGTCCTTTACTGCATTAAATGCCTTGACGGCTGACAGCTCTGACAAGGTGACAGTTCTGACACAAAGATACCATTATAACTCCCTCATAATGACGGATTCCTAGGGAAACGAAGAAAATCTCTGACACGATCCCTCGAGATCCAGAAACTGTCATATGGCCTTGACACATGGACAGTCGCACGCGGCTCGAGCAGAGACCACCCCATGCGGCTCAGGCCGAAGCTATCCCTTGCGGCTCAGACAGAAGCTATCCCATGCGGCTCAAGCGGAGGCTGCCCCATGCGGCTCACGAAGACTATCCCCATACGGCTCACGAAGACTATCCCCATGCAGCTCACGAGGAAGGCACCCATTATGCGGTCACCTACACTCATGCGGCTCAGATCATCACCATGCGGTTCAAATGTTCAGGAGGCAATTCTCAAGCAGCCTTGACACGTGGCCAGCCTTATGCGACTCAATGTGGAGCAACCTTTCCGTGGCTCAGATTTCTGCAGTAGCTTGCGGTTAAGACACGTGGCATGATAGTGGGACACGTGGCATCAAATCGAGCAAAATCTATCAGCAAATTCCAATAAAATATTGGGATCAAATCAGATCATTTGCAATCAAGCAAATCAATGACACGTATCGGGAAATCCGAGATTGGCATGACAAATCAGGAGGATTTATGTCAATTATCATTAATTACCCACAAAAGATTTGATTGAATCACATTAATTGCTCAAATATCTTATATTCAAGATGAACGGCCCAGATTCAGTGATCCTTAGCCGCCGACTTTTAAGAATGGGCAATCATTGCAAACCCTAATGATGCCCCCCACTCTTATAAATAGCAAGGTGCCATTCCCTTACGAAGGAGGAGAATCTCGGATAAAAAAAGCGACACAGAGAGCCAGAGAGATAGAGAGAGAATATACAGAGATCAAAATGAGAGCATTTCTTCACCAACGCCAAGCAGTTCTTCTACAGAGCCAAAAAGCTGTACCTGATCGTCCAAGGAGTAAGGTAGAGCGGCCGTCGCTTTCTCGAGCCTCTATTGTCACCCCCCAAAATCTAAAATAAACAATTGTACTTAGATTGCTGTACCTAGGTTTTCGTCCCTAGGATTTCTTTGTACAAGCGAGTTTGTATTGTGAAGTAAAAGTCCAGTCCTCCAATAATTGTTCTGCTCTTTTATATTTCATGGCAAACATCTAGCTCGGGTATTTGCCATCCAGAAGACTCGTCATTATGTCTTGGGGTAGACGATCCATGTCATCTCTCGAGTTAATCCACTCAGAGTTCTCATAACAAAGCCGGATGCGTTAAACTCTCGATTGGCGGCTTGGGCGATACTATTGACACCATATGATATGGTATTTGTCCTACAAAAAGCTGTCAAAGGCCAAGCACTAGAAGACTTCCTAGCAGCACATCCAATTTCAAAATCGTCTAAACTCTATGAAGTCATTCCAGATGAGATGTTAGAGTCCAACGTCATCGAAAAAAACCCTGTTTGGCTAATGTTCTTCGACAGTGCTTCAAGAACAGGCCCCAAGGGTCAGATCATCGTAGGAGTAGGGGTCGTCTTGATCTCTCCTGACAAGTTCGTCATCCAGTGTGCCTACTCTCTCTTGGAGCCGTGCTCCAACCATATAGCGGAGTACAATGCCCTCATCATGGGGGCTCCAGTTAGCAAGACAGCTGGGGGTAAAATACCTCGAATCTTATAGTGACTCAAAACTCGTCGTCAATCAAGTTCACGGTGTGAGCCCTTGACCCCAAAAAATTTCCTTTTTTGTCTTATTATTATAAATTTTAACTTATTTATTACTGTCACCATATTTATTTCACATAAATATAAATCAATAATATATTAACCTTGATAATTGAATAAGACTAACGAGTGGACTCCAAATACTATTTTAGAGTGGGGGTAGAGTGCAAATCTTTCCAAATTCAAATTTCTAGCGGCTAGGACCACAGATAGAAATCGAAAGGGATTCGATTTCCTTCTCCTTATCCTCCCACAACTGGAAAATCAAAGTATAAATATTGGCAGATACTTATGTCTCAATCCCCTCTGCGATTTCTATCTACTCTCTCCAAACCCTAACTCCCTGCATTGACAAGTTCGTAAAGTCTACTGTCGAAGGAACCCAGAGCAGAACATTCAATTTCTCTAAGACAAGTAACCATTTTTCTCTCTAAGGCCATGTCTTACGATTTCTTCATACTAGTCATTTTTACCCCCAGTCAAATAGAGATATAGGTGTTGTTTTAATCCCTAATAAAACTAGATGTAGAAGAAGTTGACTCTGAGATTGAAAAATCTAGGTGTTGAGGATACATACTTCTGTGTATCAGGGATACCAGCATGTATCCGCAGTGGTGATATATCTGTAGGGATGTAAGTATAGACTGCAGGATGTACTAGAAGCACTTGTACATACGGGTATCGAGATTTAGATCCTATGCCAATAATGATTTTGGCAAGCTTTATGTTATAAAATTATATTTTGTCCGTATTTATGAATTAATCGTTTGGATATTGTAAGAGTATGTCGGCCTTGTATCCTATAGTAATGTTAGGTTGATGCAGTATACGTCTAAAAGTCTTATCATCATATTTGTCTATGTCTTCTTGTCAAAGTGATGCTTACTTTGGATCATAAGTCTAATTGAGCAAACATGTATGGTCTGTTCAGATTTTCTTGTCAAGTTGTGGACTCTATAATCTATAATATCTGGTGTATCAGAGTATCCTGGGTAGATGGGTCTTTGATTGGTCCCTTATAATTAAGAGCTTGGCTTCTTACTTGTGGCACTTGCATAGTTAGGGGTAAAAGTGAGTACAGGTAGTAGTATATAGTAACTGATACATGGTATCGGATTTGACAGATGGGTTATCCAATTATACACTTCATACCAGGGCAGTAGGTAATAGGGTGTCCATGGACTTGTGTTATGTTTTACTGCCAAATTAGCTTTCAAAATAGGTATGGAAGATCCATAGATAAGGGGTGTTATAAGGTTAGCTAGGATTAGTACCAATAGGTCAGTTGGTTATCCCTGCCCTGGGAACAGAGCATGGGATAGTGACCTCTACACTAGAGTGCCTAGAGGCAAAAATGTAAAGTGAAGACCCATGTTATGTACCCATGCTTCAGTTGAACTGGTGTACCCTATGACAAACATGACAGGCAAAGGTAGGGGACCTGGTATGCACATGATTCATATAGAGCAGGGTTTTACCTGAGATTAACAATAGCTAATTAGCCACAGCAATGACACAAGCCTTGCCACAAGCTAGGCAAAGTTTTGGGAAGTACTGTAGGCACTAAAGGAGAAGTATCACCTAAGAATAGGTATCTATCAACAAGAGGGGAACAAAGCGTTCGACTGTTTGTGTAGTACATCCCAAACCGATTACCTATAGGTAATGTGAAACCCATTTCTTGTGTATTAATTAATATTTGTATTTCTATTATTATTATTATTATAATATTTTTGAGTGTTAAAATTCTTTCGAAAATAATATAACAAGGATTTTTGAGTTCGAACCCAGACCCGAGTCCGAACCCAGACCCAATCCTATTCTTGAAACCTGGTTTGTTTTTTAAAAAAATAAATAAAAATAAAATATATTACCTTAGAGCTGGTCCACGCTGGACCAACACACACCCCCCCTCATTTTCCTCACCTACGGTTACTCCTTATAACTCCCCAACTCACCACCTCCTTATAACTCCTGACTTCCCACAACTCCCCTCACCGCCTCACTTTCCTCCCCTACGGTTACTCCAGCTCACACACACCATAACTCCAGCACCTTTCCCACTCCTTCTTATTACTCCCATTCACGCACCCCTATTCTACAGGATCACCACCTCTCCCTACTTTCTCTCCCCCTCACATATTTCCCACAGCACTCTTTCCCCACTCCTCCTCTCACGTTCACCACCCTCCTATTTCTTTTCCACACCACAAACTCAAATCCCACTCCTTTACTTGAGTATAAATTCCCCAACCCACTCCCTCACAACTCTTTATCAGAGAAAAGAACTTCCCTCTCTCCCGAGCAACTCTCTCCCTCACCTATTTCCCTCCTCCCTAACTTCCTTTTTCCCAAACCCATTTCTCCAGAACCCCTTCCCGAGAGCCCGACCCCTCCCCGCGCGGCCAGCTCCGGCCCGCCCCCAGCAGCGGCCGTCAACTTCGCCCCAGCACGTCCCCGACTCTCCAGCGCATCCTTTCCCCGACACGCGACCCTTCCGCACCCCTTTGTCGGTGTTTTTCGCCGGCGCAGCCCCTGTACACCGTTCCCAGTGCTGTCCCAGCGCCCCGTCGTGCCCCGGACCCCGATCCAGCGCTTTCTTCGCTGTTGCCGAGTCCGGACAGCACCCCAGCGCTGATTCCGCGAGTGCCCGCTGATTTGGACAGCGTTGTCCAACGCTATTCCGGGTTTTTGCTGCTGTTCGGATCTTTATTCTTTCTTTATTAATCATCTGAGAGCTCTAGCCGAGCAACCTGAGGTATAACCCCTGTTCCGCCTATTTTTATTCCAGTCTGTGATGAGAATGGTCCCCGATTCCCTTTGAAAATTCGGTTTTAGCGATGTCGTATTTTTTCGGAACCTTCGGAAAGGTTCTGTGGATTATTTTGGATTCCCGGAATATTTCGAGAATGGATTTTTAGTATGTGTTGGCTTTCCGGATTTTTCCGGGAACGTTCTGTGATTTGTGGAATTGGAATCGGACCTCCAAAATTATTTCGGGTCGTCCCGATTATTCTGTGGATTGGTTGTAGACTTTTAAATATATATAAATTCGGGTTTCTTCCTGGTTTGGGATTTGCAGGAAATTATCGGCGTCAACTCCCACTTTTTGGGTTTAAACAAAAACAGAGGAGATGCTGCCCGATTTTTTCGTAAATCCTGAATTATTTTTAAAGTGGATTTAAAATGATTTTGGAGTTTTATTTGATGTTAGATTTTGGGTGACGACCGTATCGGTCAGTGGACCCGGCTAAGTGTAAACGAAACCGGCCCCGCCCGGACGTTGAGGCAATTAGCCAAGATGAGGATCAGACCATATCTGAGACTTATAATTTACCTTTATTTTTATATTTAGTTTTTGTTTATATTTATTTAATATTTCAGTTTAGGACTAACGGCAGTTTATCTTATTTCAATTTATGTAAATAAATTGTAATGGGCATAAGCCCAGCTGGCTGTGGTCTGTAACTGTAATAGCTTAGATTTTCTTGTCTTTTCTGGTTTTACGAGTTTTTCTATTTAAACGATTAAATTGACTAAAAAGTATTTTCGTATAAAATTAATTAATATTTTCTCATCTTAAAATTGACAAGTTTGTTATAATTAAAAAGTCACGTATTTCTCACTAAATAAGAAAATTAGCTTTATATTTATATTTATAAAAATTACCAAGTTTTCATAAATAATCTGGCAGCGACGATGTTTTCCGAATTCAAAGTTAAAAATGACATTTTTCCCTCGTATTAAATCAACGCACTAATAATCGTATTTTTCGTGTTTGGTTAATTAAAGAATTAAAAATTGGACTAGGACACAAATAGAGATTTCAACTAGCATAGCTAGATTGGTAAACCTGAAATCTGAGTCAATTCTCAATTGTAGGGTTTCGAGGACTGTACTAGCATCACCCCGGAATCAACAAACGAATCCAGTCAATAAAACAAAGGCAAGTACATTTTGTGTTAGTTTACAATTATTTAGTAATTATTTTATTGCAAGTTTAAACCACGATACAACACGGAACTCTCTTTGAGAACATTGACTGTAACTACTGTAACTGTTGGGTACTGGGGGAGTAGTGTAATGAGTATGACCACATCCAAAATAGTATACTGACTGTGTTAGCTTACCCCTCATACACACGGGGATAAGCCATATCGTATCAATAGGATACAACTGTACAATCCAAGCCGGTCATATTTATTACCTATTCACATCACAATGTTTTAACTGCTGGAAAAATATTTATTTCAAATTGTTTAAAAGTGCATGATTCTATTATTATTTCAATTGTCAAAATTAGCATAAATTGTACTTTGCTCCCTCCTGACTGGAGACCCAATATTTTAGGTATCACTCATGAGGCTTTGTTCCGCGATATTTTCAAGGTCCCAACTAGAAGACGAGAATTTCGAGACTGATGAGCTGGTTGCCTAGATTATTTTTTCTTCTTCTTTTATAATTCATGATGTTTGTGGAAATAGTGTATCTCAGATGTATCTTTCATTTTATTGTAAAAAGTTTCAAACTATTCGAATTATTAAAGTTGTGACAATCAGACTGTGTTGTTTATTTACCTGCATGAGAGATACAGCTTACTGCCGCCGTCTCAACAACGGTGCAGGCTGGGCATGATCCGATTTGACCCAAGAAATTGGGACCGGGTCGTGACATGTTTTTAGTGGTGGTCCATGCAGGTCTGAACAACAACTTAGGAAAACATATTTAGAAATAATTAGAACACTAGAACATCAATTTGTCACAACATAGGACCGAAATATATTATAAATAAATATTTTTGTTTGATTATAGACTGGTAGGATACCTTGCTTATGTTTGCATCCTAAACCTTCCAGAGAATGACCATTGACAAGACCAATCCTGCTGGCGATGAGGTGTTATCTCCGGATTACACCCCACCTCCTCAACCAAGTCCAGGGTTTATTCCCTCGCAGCTGATTGACCGTCCCCATAATGCATCCAGTGAAGTTTTTACTACACTAGCGATTCCTACCTCTTCTCAAACTGAGTTGCATTTTCTTGGAGAAGTACCCATTCCTGTTGCTCCACTAGTACCAGCGAACACCTCCCAAATGGTTGCCCTATTTCAAGTAATCATGGAGTCCCAGAAAGCTCAAACTGAAGCCCAGCAGGAACAGATGGATATCACGAGAGAAGTCATGAAGAATGTCAATGATGTAGCCTTAGCTGTCTCCAACCAAGTTAGAACGGAACCTCACCCGAGGAGGTATACCCCTGAATCTAAAGACATTTTGAGCCCTATCCGGCAGTTATATCGTAAGAAGCTATTGGTTTGTGACTACTGTAAAAGGCTTGGTCACAAGCCAATATTTGTCGCAAGAGATTGGAGAAATGTTTGGCATACGGATCTGTTGAACATCGAGTAAAGGACTGCCCCTTATCTTTCTATCAAACCAGAGCATATATCCCATCAACACCTGTTATGCCACAACCTAGGGACTCTCTTCCTATCCAACAGACCCTGCCTCCTACAATAAGGCATGATGCATACTCGAGGTTCATAGAAGATGAAGCAGTTGGAGACTGCTCATGCAAGAGCCAGAACCTTGAAGATTAGTACCTAGGACTGCTGAATAGCATTTTCTATTGTTATAAGAAGTTGTAACAGGATGTCCTTAGAATAATCATGAGAGTCTTGCTGTAATTCTCTTTCATGAATAAAATTTTTAGTTACACCTTTATGGTAGATGTTTTCCCTGATAATTTTCCCGGATTACCCCAGATCTAGACATAGAGTTCACTATTGACCTAGTCCCCGGCTCTTTCCCTATTTCTAAAGGATGTTACAGAGTCAACCCGAAGGAGGCCAAGGAGATGAAGGATCAGATCAATGAACTGAAGGCTTTAGGAATTCATTCGAGACGGAGCTTCACCTTAGGGAACACCTATCTTGTTTGTGCCCATGAAGGATGGAACAACGGATGTGCATCGATTACCAGACACTAAAGAACAAGTACCCTCTGCCCGGATCGAGGATCTTTTTGATCTGTTTGTGTGGAGTTAGGGTGTTTCGAAGTTTGATTTAAGATCTGACTACCATCAAATCAAAGTCAGGAAAGAGGACATTCCCAAGACGGCATTCAACACCAAGTATGGGTAGTTCGAATTCTTGGTCATGTCGTTTGGACTGACGAATGCTTCTACTGTGTTCATGAAATCTCATGAACAGAGTCTTTCATGAGTATTTGGATCAGTTTTGTTGTCATCTTTATTGGTGACATTTTGATATACTCGAAGTCTGAAGAAGAGCATAAAAAGCACATGAGGAAAGTTCTGGGAACTTTGAGGAAAAAGAAGTTTTATGGTAAGTTATCTGAACGTGGATTTTCTTTGACAAGGTGGATTTTTGGCCATGTTGTCAAGAGAAGAAATTTCGATGGAAGATAGCTGCTGTTGAAAAGTGGTATACCCCAAGTTCAATTCGGAAGTTTCTTGAACTTGGCTGGCTACTATCAGAAGTTCGTGAAGGATTTCGCCAAGATTGCTGAGCCGATGACAAAGCTCACTTGGAAGAATAAAGAGTTCATCTGGACGAAAGATTGCCAGGCGGCATTGAGGAGCTGAAGAAGAGACTTACCACTACACCAATCCTTGCGCTACCCGCAGGAACCGGTGGTTTCTCAATTTACAGTAATGCCTCTGGAAAAGGACTGGGTTGCGTTCTTCAACAGCATGGGAAAGTAATTGCTTACACATCTAGGCAACTACAGACTCATGAGAAGAATTATCCCACACCTAATTTGGAATTTGCTACAATTATCTTTACTTTGAAGCTATGGAAGCATGATTTTTATGGAAAGGGAGTGAAATATATACGGACTACAAAAGTCTGAAATATGTCTTCACTCAGAAAAAGCGGAATGTTAGACAAAGAAGATGGTTGAAGCCGATGAAGGATTTCAACATCGACCCACTATACCACCCGGGTAGGGCTAATATGATCGCTGATACACTTAGTCGATACCCAGTGGCGATGTTCTTAACCAAGGAGTGGCACCAACTAGAAGACGTCGAGAAGCTTGGACTGGAGGTGATACTACCTGGAGATAGAAGGACGGAGCTGGATGCTGATTCAGTATTGATGAAGTTCGAGGCTGATGGACAAAATCAAGAGGACGTAGTTTCAAAACGAGACACTTTGCAGGCTTAGAGATCAAGTATTGGCAGGAACATTTAAGGGTTTCTAAATTGATCAGCAGTGGAACTCTGAAGAATGGTACGAGGCTTTGCGTATCGGCTGACAAACGGAGGAACGAGTTGATGAAAGAAATGCACCAGTCGCAGTATTCCATATATTCAGGAGCTAATAAGATGTATCAGAATATGCCTCCATTGATTGGTGCTATGGAATGAAGAAGGACAATTCCAGGTATGGGATTAGATATGAATTTGTCAACATGAGGAATTTAGCAAGAGAACAACAAGTTTGTTGCAGCCGCTGGACAATTCAGAGTGGAAGTAGAAGCATATAACAATGAACTTTGAGTAAGGATTGCCTTGTTCCCAAGGAGGGAAGGGCACCAATTGGATTATAGTGGACCGACTGACTAAGTCAGCACACTTTATTCCCTTCAAGGTTAGTTTATTCACCGAGAAGTTGGCAGCATTGTACGAGAGGCACCCCTACCGGATTTATGGAGTACAAACCGGCGTACAATCAAAGAAGATAATCCAGACGCTTGAAGATATGTTAGATCTTGTGTTTTGGAAATTGGAGGGTCTTGGAGAAGATCATTTAAAATTGGTAGAGTTTCCTTACAACAACTACCAAGTTAGCATCGTCAATCAGTAGAGTTTGAAGAAGGAGATAGCGTCTTTTGTGAAGATTTTCTCCTACCAGAGGAACGATCAGTGTTAGCGGAGCTGGGAATTGAGGCCAGGTACATCAGGTCATTTGAAGTTTTAAAACGAGTTGGAAGTAGCGTACCGGTTAGCTCTACCAGCTAATCTTGAGAGTGTGCAACGTCTTCTACGTATCACAGCTCAGATGCTACATTCTGGATCCGAGTCCCATATTGGATAATTCAGAGCTGAAGATTGGACTCAACCTTTCAGCGCCAGAGAAACCAGTTGCAAGCGTAGTCAGAGGTGAGAAGAAGATCAGAATTTGAGCCATCATTTAAACTCCTATTTCTTATCTTTTCATTCTAAACTTGACTGATGCTGTTAAGTCAGCCTAGTTTTGCAAGCTATCTCTTTATCAAGCTTGATCATGACGGTATTTTATTGGGTGCACCCACTAAAATATTGTCTAATCAGGACCGGTGCATGATGGTCTGATCAACCTCGTGTACTTTGGTTCGCTTTGTATTTTTCTACATGGATGATATCATAAACCATCTCATCCACGACTGTCTTGAAAATTCTTGTTGTTGGACCTGAGTTACGAGTGTAGTACCCGTACCTGTTTGATTCTCCTACCTTGCCTTTAATTTCGAGGACGAAATTTTCTAAGGAGGAAAGATTGTGAAACCCATTTCTTGTGTATTAATTAATATCTGTATTTCTATTATTATTATTATTATTATAATATTTTTGAGTGTTAAAATTCTTTCGAAAATAATATAACAAGGATTTTTGAGTTCGAACCCAGACCCGAGTCCGAACCCAGACCCAATCCTATTCTTGAAACCTGGCTTGTTTTTTAAAAAAATAAATAAAAATAAAATATATTACTTTAGAGCTGGTCCACGCTGGACCAACACACACCCCCCCTCATTTTTCTCACCTACGGTTACTCCTTATAACTCCCCAACTCACCACCTCCTTATGACTCCTGACTTCCCACAACTCCCCTCACCGCCTCACTTTCCTCCCCTACGGTTACTCCAGCTCACACACACCATAACTCCAGCACCTTTCCCGCTCCTCCTTATTACTCCCATTCACGCACCCCTATTCTACAGGATCACCACCTCTCCCTACTTTCTCTCCCCCTCATATATTTTCCTACAGCACTCTTTCCCCTCTCCTCCTCTCACGTTCACCACCCTCCTATTTCTTCTCCACACCACAAACTCAAATCCCACTCCTTTACTTGAGTATTAATTCCCCAACCCACTCCCTCACAACTCTTCATCAGAGAAGAGAACTTCCCTCTCTCCCGAGCAACTCTCTCCCTCACCTATTTTCCTCCTCCCCAACTTTCTTTTTCCTAAACCCATTTCTCCAGAACCCCTTCCCGAGAGCTCGACCCCTCCCCGCACGGCCAGCTCCGGCCCGCCCCCAGCAGCGGCCGCCGACTTCGCCCCAGCGCGTCCCCGACTCTCCAGCGCGTTCTTTCCCCGGCACGCGACCCTCCCGCACCCCTTTGTCGGTGTTTTTCGCCGGCGCAGTCCCTGTGTACCGTTCCCAGCGCTGTCCCAGCGCCCCGCCTTGCCCCGGACCCCGATCCAGCGCTATCTTCGCTGTTGCCGAGCCCGGACAGCACCCCAGCGCTGATTCCGCGAGTGCCCGCTGATTTGGACAGCATTGTCCAGCGCTATTCTGGGTTTTTTGCGGCTGTTCGGATCTTTATTCTTTCTTTATTAATCATCTGAGAGCTCTAGCCGAGCAACCTGAGGTATAACCCCTGTTCCGCCCATTTTTATTCCAGTCTGTGATGAGAATGGTCCCCGATTCCCTTTGGGAATTCGGTTTTAGCGACGTCGTATTTTTCCGGAACCTTCGGAAAGGTTCTGTAGATTATTTTGGATTCCCGAAATATTTCGGGAATGGATTTTTAGTATGTGTTGGCTTTCTGGATTTTTTCGGGAATGTTCTGTGATTTGTGGAATTGGAATCGGACCTCCGAAATTATTTCGGGTCGTCCCGATTATTCTGTGGATTGGTTGTAGATTTTAAATATATATAAATTCGGGTTTCTTCCTGGTTTGGTATTTGCAGGAAATTATCGGCGTCAACTCCAGTTTTTGGGTTGACCAAAAATAGAGGAGATGCTGCCCGATTTTTCCGTAAATCCTGAATTATTTTTAAAGTGGATTTAAAATGATTTCGGAGTTTTATTTGATATTTGATTTTGGGTGACGACCGTATCGGTCAGTGGACCCGGCTAAGTACAAACGAAACCGGCCCCGCCCGGACGTTGAGGCAATTAGCCAAGATGAGGATCGGACCATATCTGAGACTTATAATTTACCTTTATTTTTATATTTAATTTCTGTTTATATTTATTTAATATTTCAGTTTAGGACTAACGGCAGTTTATCTTATTTCAATTTATGTAAATAAATTGTAATGGGTATAAGCCCAGCTGGCTGTGGTCTGTAACTGTAATAGCTTAGATTTTCTTGTCTTTTCTGGTTTTACGAGTTTTTCTATTTAAACGATTAAATTGACTAAAAAGTATTTTCGTATAAAATTAATTAATATTTTCTCATCTTAAAATTGACAAGTTTGTTAATAATTAAAAAGTCACGTATTTCTCACTAAATAAGAAAATTAGCTTTATATTTATATTTATAAAAATTACCAAGTTTTCATAAATAATCTGGCAGCGACGATGTTTTCCGAATTCAAAGTTAAAAATAATATTTTTCTCTCGTATTAAATCAACGCACTAATAATCGTATTTTTTGTGTTTGGTTAATTAAAGAATTAAAAATTGGACTAGGACACAAATAGAGATTTCAACTAGCGTAGCTAGATTGGTAAACCTGAAATCTGAGTCAATTCTCAATTGTAGGGTTTCGAGGACTGTACTAGCATCACCCCGGAATCAACAAACGAATCCAGTCAATAAAACAAAGGCAAGTATATTTTGTGTTAGTTTACAATTATTTAGTAATTATTTTATTGCAAGTTTAAACCACGATACAACACGGAACTCTCTTTGAGAGCATTGACTGTAACTACTGTAACTGTTGGGTACTGGGGGAGTAGTGTAATGAGTATGACCACATCCAAAATAGTATACTGACTGTGTTAGCTTACCCCTCATACACACGGGGATACGCCATATCGTATCAATAGGATACAACTGTACAACCCAAGTCGGTCATATTCATTACCTATTCACATCACAATGTTTTAACTGCTGGAAAAATATTTATTTCAAATTGTTTAAAAGTGCATGATTCTATTATTATTTCAATTATCAAAATTAGCACAAATTGTACTTTGCTCCCTCCTGACTGGAGACCCAACATTTTAGGTATCCCTGATGAGGCTTTGTTTCGCGATATTTTCAAGGTCCCAACTAGAAGACGAGGATTTCGAGACTGATGAGCTGGTTGCCTAGATTATTTTTTCTTCTTCTTTTATAATTCATAATGTTTGTGGAAATAGTGTATCTCAGATGTATCTTTCATTTTATTGTAAAAATTTCAAACTATTCGAATTATTAAAGTTGTGACAATCAGACTGTGTTGTTTATTTACCTGCATGAGTGATACAGCTTACTGCCGTCATCTCAACAACGGTGCAGGCTGGGCATGATCCGATTCGACCCAAGAAATTGGGACCGGGTCGTGACAGGTAAATATACAAAGGATATAGCCTCAAGGAGTAATGACATAGAGAAGAGGATTCTACTATTCTAGTATAGTTGTCTTGGGTGCTCGGGAACCTCGATATCAGACATGCTCGTGTGGCTGTCCTTGTGTACAGAAATATGTAGACTAGGTAGGGTACAGGAGATGAGCTATATGTACAGTTAAATTTAAACCACAAGGTATAGAGAACTATACGTTATAGTGAAAGATTGGATAGTGAATAGGGTATGGAATAAAGAGTACCAAGGTTAGGCTATGCACAGTTTTTAGGAAGAACTGTTGTACACCTCTATACAGGAACAGATTCCTATAAGATGACCAATGTTGATGGCATTACAGTTAGCACTCTTATAATCAAGGATGGGGTGTGATGTTCAAATAAGTCAAGTATAAGGAAACTAGAGAGGTTAGTTTAGTGGCATATCTTGGAAGATCAAATACTATCAACTGGGGGTCTGAAGGAAACCTGGGTATGAAAGAAATAACACTTGGACATATAGAAGGCAATAGAGTATATCAATACATGGCAATCAAACAGGAAGAGGGAGTGCCAAGATATGCATGATGTGAGGGCAGCCAGGATAGTAACCAACACAGTACTGCCTTACAAAGTATGGCAGCAGGGAATGCAAGTCTAGTTTTAAAAGGATTTTTAATGAGTATTAATTAGAACTAAGGGTTAGTACCAACTCTATGCCTATAATACCTATACAAGTAAAGAGGTAAGAATATAGTAGGTAAACCAGGTTAGGTAAGGCATGAGGTGACTTTTGCTATATGAAATCAATGGAACCATACAAAGTAAGGAAAGGGATATATAACATGATCTATAAGGTAAGAAAATCCAAATTAGCTAAGAGGTGACCTAACATCAGTAGGTAGGTTACTCCTTACTTAAGATCACTTATTGACATGGAAAATCTCTAAAACATGTTACTTGGACTTTGACTCAGTACTCGACCGTATCCGTAGCTCATGACCACAGGAAAGTATACCTTGTCTCTCTTTACCTCTTTATTTACATGCTTATTCTTTTCATTATTCATTTCTCATGTTTGAGAGTTGATATGTGTTTCTCGTATCATGTATACTAGTTCGCTAGCTTCGTTGGTATATAGTCATTGTTTACGATTGACCTTGTAGTTCATATTGGGCATGTTTTTCACGTGTGGTTTATTGAGTCGTATCATAGAACGAATGTGTTATAGTTGAACTGCTATTTCCTATTTGTCATTTTCTCAACCTGCGAGTCCACACTAGGTGCGAGGGTTGACTGTTTGCACCTGCGAGTCCACACTAGGGGCGAGGGTGATTGCCTTGAACTAATCTGCGAGTCCACACTAGGGTCGAGGGTTAGTATTTAGTTTCAAACCTGCGAGTCCACTCTAGGGGCGAGGGTTTGGTATCTGATTGATCTCTTAACATGTGTTCACTTGTTTTCTTCTAGCAGTTCATTTATGCGTAGTTGTTCTTATATTCGTGTATCGTTATTGCTTAGTCCTTTCCTGTTTATATCCTGGATTTCCTTTATGCATGATAAACTGTTAGAAAGGCATGTTTTTATGTATCTTGCTAGTCCTCTGAGGACATGATGATATCTTCAGGTTTAGCTGAGTTTGAGCCAGGTGCACACGAACGGATTTGAGCCAGCTTCAGACTATGGTACTACTGCAACGAAGATGAATTTGATGTTTAGCCTAGTTTGACTCAGTTTATTTTATTCTTTATTTTATTTCCGTCTATTAGTAGTGGATTTGTATCCACCGGACGTGACTTGGATTTTGGAAACATTCAGTATATTTTATATTATTATCTAGAATTTAGTTCTTTACTATTCATATGTACTTATTGAAGTTGATGGTATCATATTTTGTGGATGAGATCTAGACTGCCATGTTAGTATTTGCCATTAAATATTAAAACAAGAATTACAGAGAAACTCGATTTGATTGCAAACTTTGAAAGAACAAAAGAGAGCCTAGAGAGAAATCCTAGGAAACAATCTAAGTACAATTGTTTTTTATTCTGGGGAGTGACGATGGAGGCTCGGGAAAGTATAGCAACTCTGTCGTACTCCTTAGACTCTCAGACACAGTCTTTGCTCTAGAAGAAATTTGCCAGCCTTTGATTGCCAACCTTTAGCATGGGTGTGGTACCCTGCTATTTATAGTGATTCCTACATAAAGCAGATTTTTGGGCCGCATAAAGGGCCACATGGCCACGTGTCTGTAACAGCACACGAAGACTCGATCTTGGGCTGCCAGCTGGTGGGGGTTGTTGAGATTTCTTTGTTGTATCAAATCTGAGTGGTTGAAACTTGGTCAAATTGCTATGTCCCCCCCCCCCCACAAAATAGAGCCTGAATCATTTTGGCCACATAGTGGCCTTAGAAGCCTTTCTTCTGCGGCTTGGCTCCGCTTGGCCGCATGGGATCTTCGAGAACCTTGCTTCTGCGGCTTCGTTTCACTTGGCTGCATGGGATCGCCGCATGGGATCTTCGAAAGACTTACTTCTGCGGCTTTATTTCACTTGGCCGCATGGGATCTTTGAGAGCCTTCCATTTGTGGCTCGAGTCCACTTAGTCGCATGGGGTCTTCGAGAGCCTTGCTTCTGTGGCTCGAGTTTTCTTAGCCGCATGGGGTCTTCGAGAGCCTTGCTTCTGCGACTCGAGTTTTTTTTAGCCGCATGGGGTCTCCAGGAGCACTCCTTCTGCGGCTTAGTTTTACTTGGCCGCATGGGATCTTCAAGAGCCTTCCCTTTGCGGCTTGGTTTCTCTTGGCCGTATGGAGTGATGATCTGCATAAACTCTATCTTTTTCATGCTTCTACAAGACCCCCTTCAAAGTTTTCAAATTGTAAATTTGGAATACTTTGAATAAGAAGCATGGAGACATTCATAAAACGTTAAGCCGCGGGAAAGCTTCGAGTTGCAGGAAGATTTCGGTCTGCAGGAAAATTTTAAGCTGCAGAGAGACTCTATCCAGCTGTCACTTCCGCATTTAATGCTCGAATTTGTTTTTTTAGATTTAGGCTCTCTTTTCAAGATAAAGATGACGGTTACTGAGGATAAAATCCAAAAGGTCATTATTATCTTTAATGGCCCGATAATCGAAGCGGCGCCCATCTGTTTTTGCCTATAAATACAGGTGGTATGACAGAAAGAATTTCTTCTATTCTCTTTCGAATTTCTTTCTCTTTGCTGCATTTTCTTCATCTTTTCCGACTAGCCATGGCCTCCCAAAGCTTCTAAAGCCAATAGCGCTACTGACAAAGGAAAGGGGCCCACTTCTGAGAAGTCACCCTCTTTCTATCCAGATGTTCATCCTTCTATCAAGGGTAAGGAGGAAGAATGATCACTCGAATTTAAACAGCCATGTCGCATGTTTTATACGCGGGTCTGACCATATTTTATCGATGTGCCATGGCTTCAATGCCTTTAGTACACAGTTGGCCTTCATAGGGCATATGTTATATGTGTTATGTATGATTGGGCCATATGGATCGAGCCACATATGTATCAGAGCACATGCGGCTTATACCATGTCTGTATCTGGGCCGTATAGGTGTCATATGACTAAGTCGCACGGATTCTCCCATATCTGGGCCGCATATGTTCTGCTTGCCTAGGCCGTATGTACTACTTGATTTGAGCCGCATATGCTCCCTTCATAATTGAGCCGCATAGGCTCTGTGTATTGCTTAAAAACCCATTCATTTCTGTTTTCTTCTGAATGTCTTCTTTCTTTGATCTTTGTAGTGACCTTGCCCACAGCTCCTTCAGGAGAGATTTTGGTAGGATATGCTCAGTCTGCCTTGGGTGCTAGATTTGACCATATAGTCCAAGATGTGTCGACTCAGATCACCCGAAGTCAACCCAAAGACAGATTGAGGGAGATTAGAAGCCAATCATTCTTCTACTTACTTAGCATGATGAACTCTGGGCAGCTGAATGGCATTCATCTGAAGCCTATGTTTCTGTTCGAGGATGCCCTGGCTATTTCAGACCCAAGCATTATAGAGATATCTGAGAGATGGGACTTCTATTTTTGGAGGAAGCGATGCACATACCCCTAATGGAGCACCCCCTATCAGGTTTAATATGGTGTCTCTTGAGAGGAAGATGTCAGGTTCCCTAACTCTGGATCTACAAGGAGTCTTCGTGGGCCATATCCGTTTCAATAATCCTATGTGGTCAGTGGTTGCAGTAAGGGAGACAATGAGCTACTCTGTCATTGGGCTGGCTCCTGGTAGTCTCATCAACGAACTGAAGCCCAACATTCGATTCTCCGAGGCTGACACTTTTTTGAATCAGATTGCTCGCAAAGGGTCATACCCTGCAGGGAGATTATTGCTATTGAACTGGCTGTATCGTTCCCCTCCATGGGTCAATCTGACCTCTTGGATCTTGGCGGAGTATGAGGACACCCTACGGAAGATCGGCCTCTATTACGCCGTTGGGGGCTCCTGCTATGGCTTGTTTATGAACCCAAAGTTGTTTATAGCACTGCTCGAGATGTACAACTGTCAGACTAGGACCTTCTTTACTCCTGGGGGAGAGATGGGGCTTGCTCTTCACGAGATGCATGATGTGTCCAAATTGCCTTGGGGAGATGAAGCTTATGAGGAGTATACCCCGACAAACGAAAAGTTTGAGGAACTGGAGCGGCGATTCCCCGGATTCCTTGTCGTATACCAGAAAGTGCTATGTCACCATAGCACCTATCGACAAATATCCAAGAAGAAGGACGAAAGCTCAGAAGGGAACCTTCCTCATACCAAGGCTTGGATCGGTTATTTTTTGACCTTAGCGCCTCTGGTCTGGTTGCCGTTAGGAATCCCCATTCTCAGGAAAAAGTGGGTGCTCAGGTGCAAAGCACCAAGAGGGCCCGGGCTGCTGGTGACAGGTTCGGGAGTCTGAGCAATACTTCCAGCTATTTTTATCATGATACCCAACCTCTGTCTGCTAAGGCCATCCTGGCCGGTTACCTGATGATATGGCTAAGGATTTTTGTCATCTCGGGAGGATCTGGTTCGATTGAGAGGATCAGCCGCAACCTGATCCTTCTGGCGGTAAATCTGGTCTTCGGAGGCAAGTTGGCTCTGCTTCCAATTATGGTATGCAGCATTCATCGGGGTCTTCGTATTTTTATGTCAAAAGTTATCGCTCGTGAATTTACGAAAGCCTTCAACCGAATTGAGCTGTCGTAACATTATTTAATGGGGTGGCTGCTGATGTATTGCCGCTCTCTGATGCAACCTGGCCCGGAGGATAATACGACAAGTGACGATGCCTTCATCTATCACTATCGCGACATGCCCTAGAACTATACCGCCTTTTTCGACTGCCGAGCCGCTCTTGCGCGGGTGGACAGATACACTTTTTTGTGTCGGTCCCATCTTTTACTGGTAAAAAGATGGGATACGTTCACTTGATAGCACTGCTGCGCCTCAGGCCCTGTCCGAAAAGCTGTTTCGCTGTTTGCAGAGTATCTGCCCCTTACACCTGGTGTACCGCAACCGCAATATTGTATACCTAGAGCCATACTTACCCAGTCGAAACTCTCGACAATTTAGGTATAGTTAATTATATTTGAATAACCCTAATCCCTGCCTTGGTTTCGAGGGGAGCCTCTTAGATAGTATTCGGGCCTGGCACTATTATTCGGCGACCCACACCCAGGCCAGCTTCATCCTGCATGACGTCGGGACTTCGGAGCATATCTCATATATGGCGGCCCTTCGTCATGTGTCCGTGAACGCGCCCCCCATCGACTTTGATCTACGTACCAGTTTTATTGTTGGTATAAAATTGGAGGAGCGACAGAGGGAATTCCACAAGAGGACGAGGAAGGAGAAGAGGAAAGCTTCCGATTCTGACTCTGATAGCACGGAGGAGGAGGAGGATAACTCTAAAGATCTTCAGCCCTTTGTAAGTCCTTTGGCGATACGTACGCCTTCCTCTGTACCGAACCCTCCGCGTAAATGAAACAGGCCTGAAACCCCTGTCACTGATAGGCCTCGTTCCCAGACGCGAGTTGCGGCTAGGTTTCTTAGGCCTGCCGTCGAAGAAATGGATAGTGACACCGAATTCAACACGGGGGTAAGTTCTTTCACGACAAGCCCCAATATTGTTCTTGGAATATTATCTGAAGGCTCTTTTTTACAGGCATCGGAGGAAGCAAACCTTCTATCACCAGATGCTGCCTGTGCGGTTTCCTTTCTGGGATCTGACCCAGGAGCTGTGGGGTCCCCACAAACTGGTGCCGATATAATTACGTCTCTGCCCGGAGCAACAGGGGCTAAGGAGGTAGATGTGGGTGTTTCTAGCGCTGCTGCTGAACTTACAAGGGATGTGGCAGCGGCGGGAAGAGCTGAGACTACTTCGACTGAGCCCCAGTCTTTGCCCCCCACCTCTGGTAAGCTATGTCACATTCTTACCAATAAGGAGATTTTTTTGCTTCAACTCCATCTTCTTCGGGTCAAGTTGATTGTCGGTTGTTCTGGACCTATAGGGCTTGCCTCTCCACTACCGATGGTGGATGTGGCACAGAGAAAAGGATATAAGAGGACCCAGGTGATGACCTGGTACAAGCAAGAAGTGTCCCTTCGCTCCTTCCAGCTCGAGTCGAGGGGCCCTCCACCATATTGAGTACAGAAGTCGTAACTCCTTCAACCTCTTTGGTAGATGCGAGATCGATTGAAGATGCCTCTTCTCCGAAAGTTGAACCTTCTGCTCTGCCCAGTCTTCATCTTCTTCGGACCGCAGAGGAGGATATTGCCGCTGCGCAGAAATCTCATCGCTCGAAGTTTATTTCCCTTTTAACAGGGTCGTCAAGCTCCGCTGCGCCTCCTTTCCAGATGTCTTCAGCTTCCTTAACTGTTATTCCTTCGACGTCGTCCTCTTTGGAGAACTTAGACGAGTCGTCAAAGGACATAGTCGAGAGCTTTTACCGCCATTTGAAACGGGGGGTTGATGCTGCTTTGAGGAGAGGAACGTAATTTGTCGTAGCTCGACATTGTGCCTGCGGTCAGATTGAACTGCTGAAGATGCTTCCGGGTGAAGAAGGGATGGCTACTCTTTTAGACCACAAACTGGCAGAGGCTGATCGACGCCTAACCCAATTGCAACAATTATGACAAGTTGACGTGCCCACTGTAGTGGAACATGAGCATGCCTTTCTCATAACAATCGTAGAAAAGGTGAAGGCTGTGCTGGAGACGACCAAGCCCACCTTGGAAAAAGACCTACAAAAGTTGTCTCTTAAGTACGATAAGCTGAGCCGAAAGGGAGAGGTTTGCCTAGCTCATGAGAAGACCACTGTTCGTGCTATGGCTGAAACTAACGAGCAGATCCTCCACCTCCAAGCCAAACTGGCATCTCTGGAGACTGAGCTCCAAGCCACCCATCGAGAGAGAGAGAGAGGATCTACGAGGAGACCGATGAGGTCACACGAGCCTCTGCCGTTCTGGAGGGTGCACTGAAGAAGGTAGAGGAGAACTGGCAGGCTCATTCACATCTTGAGGATGCTGAAAAGCTGACCCAGGAAGCTGAACGCCGAGCTAAACTGAAAATGAAGCGCTCAACAACATAGCTGGAAGACATACTCACCAAACTATGTGTCGCTGATCAGTAGTGGATTTTTTCTCTCTTCTGCTCTTTTTTCTCTGAAGATATAGCCCCACAAACGTAGTTGCTGTTTACTTGAAATAAAGAGATACATTTTCTCCATTCTTTTGCTTATGATGTTTGAAGTACTTGTACTAAGTGGCCTAATACATTATTTGTGGTTGGTAGAGGACATCCCATTGGGGGACTTTTTGTGGACCTATTATCCTTTTGCGCACTGGTGGTGCGAGTAATAGATTCAAATGATTTTTTTGGACCTATTACCTTTTTGTGCACTGGTGGTACGAGTAATAGATTTTAAAATAAAACCTAACAGAGGTAATATGGACGTGATAGGTTCTGTGGTCTTAACACCATGATTTTATCCCAGATTTGGTACAGGTGTTAAGTTAAGAGACTATCGGTATCAGAGGTAATATGGACGTGACACACGATAATCAGGACCAGTAAGTTTGCTCAGAGATGGCAATAAGCCTGGTGAACTCCGACGGGGTAAAGCATCAGGGTGGAAGTTCAGAGGTATTTAGTATACATGACTTGTCACCGAGGGAGATGTAATGTGAATCCACTCTGAGCTAATATAACGTAAGTTCAGAGGTACTTAGTGTACATAACTTGACAGTCTGGGAGATTTGATGGTTTGAGGAAGTATCAGCATGTCCTTAGACATAGTATTTCTTCAGGGACTGGTCGTTTATTGGCATCATGAGTAAGTCTCCATTCTGTTTTGTGAGCCGATATGCGCCATTGGAAAATACGGTCTCGATGATGAATGAACCTTCCCATTTGGGCTACAATTTGTCGACAGTTTTGTAAGACTTGACCATCGGTCTGCGAACGGCCAAGATGAGATCGCCTAATTGGAATGTCCTCTGCTTGACTTTTTTATTGAAGGCCCGAGAGATGCGTGCTTGATAAGCTCGATGCTTTGTTGAGCTTGCAAACGCTTCTCGTCTAAGGCTTCCAGTTCTTGTAGTCGTCGGCGGCAGTTATCGTCCAACGTTAACCGGTAAGTAAGGGCCACGCGAAGCGAGGGGATCTGGGTCTCCAATGGAAGAACTGCCTAGCTCCCGTACACCGGAGAGAACGGTGTATTTCCTATAGCCGTCTGAATTGTAGTGCAGTACGCCCATAAGCATTCGCCCAACTTTTTATTCCTGTTTTTTATTCCAGTCGTGCTTGTTTGAAGACACAAACTTTTTAAGAAGCTTAATTATGGTCTTGTTAAAAGCTTCAGCCAGACCATTAGCCGATGGGTTGTATGCGATTGAAGCTACATTCTGAATCCGATTCTTGTCACAGAATCGATAAAAAGTATGGCCTGCGAACTGCGGACCATTGTCATGAATGATCCTCTGGGGCAGTCCAAAACGGTAGATGACGTGATATTTTATGAAACTAATCACGTTTGATATCTTTACCTCTGCCAGCGGAATAGCTTCCACCCACTTGAAGAAGTAATCGGTGATTGCAAGTATAAACTGGTATCCCCTAGACGACGGCAGGGTGATTGGGCCAATGACGTACATTCTCCATGCTTCAAATAGCCAAGAGGCCACTGTTGGGTGCAAGAATTCGGATGGCAGATGTATGAAGTTTGCATGGATCAGACAAGCCTTACACTTTTTTGCATAATCGACAGCGTCTCCTACCATCGTAGGCCAGTAATAGCCTATCCGACGGAGACGGTCTGGTTGGTGAGCCCCGCAAACGCCATCGTGATCTTCTCGTAGGGCTTCTTTGGCTTCTACATTTGATAGCCATCGTAGAAGTAGTCCAACGTAGGATTGTCGATATAGCATTTTTGTTTCTGTGTCATAAAAAAATCTGAGAGAACGCCTTCTGATTGAAGTTGCTTCTTTCACATTCTTAGGCAAGATTTTGTAGACTGCAAAGTCGATGAACGGAAGTCTCCAGTCTTATACGTCATTGGTTATCTGGGCGGAGTAACTTGTACCCAGTTGAACGTTGTTTTTGGGACAGACCATCTCATAGCCTATCACGTCGACTAGATGATGAGCATGATTTGGAACCGCCAACGAAGCGGTGAGGCCTGCTACTGCATCGAATTTGATATTTTGGAGCCTAGGAATATGATCTATAAAGAACCCCTCCAAGCTTGTAATGATGGCAATCGATGTCGGATGATAAGGAATCAGGTCCACGTTGCGAACCTCGTATGAGCCTCGGATTTGATTAACAATCAACTGCGAGTTGCCATATGCTTCTAGGTATTCGACCCCCACTTTTTTTACGATTCGAAGGGCGATGACCTAAGCATTATATTCGGCTACATTGTTAGAACTGGGTTCTGTGAGAGAATATGCCCGATTGACAACCAATCTAGAGGGAGAAATTAATACTATCCCGACTCCAGTGATGATATCACCTTGGGACCCCGTCCTTGAAGCACAGTCAAAGAACATTCGACAAACATCATCATGTGAAGTCATGTTTGAGTTAACAACTTCGTCTAGGATTTTTTTATAGATTTTAGTTGTTTATGAGCCTGGATGGGCTGCTAAGAAGTCGGCCAAGGCTTGACCTTTGATAGCCTTCTGTAGAACGAAAACCATGTCGTAGGGGGACAACAGTATCGCCCAGGTGGCTAGACGAGAACTGAGTGCGCCTGGCTTGGTCATGAGAACCCTGAGGGGGTTAACTCGTGAGACAACATGGATGGTCTGCCATGTCACATAGTGTTGTGTTTTCTGTGTGGCGAACACCAAGGCAAGGCATTCCCTCTCCACGGCGGTGTACCTATGCTCCGATCCCACCATCATCTGGCTGAGAAAGTAGATGGCTTGTTCGTGCCCTACATCATTGTTTTGTACTAGCAAGGCACCAAAGGAGTGTTCCATTGCCCGTACATAGAGCAGGAAGGGCTTTTCGGCGATCGGGGCTACCAGAACTGACAGATCCGACATGTATTCCTTAATGTCATCAAAGGTGCATTGACATTCCTTATTCCATACGAAAGAGACACCTTTTTTCAAAACTTATGTGAATGGTTGACATAGCCCCGAGAGGTTAGATATGAACCTCCTGATGTAGGCTAGTCTTCCCTGAAGTCCTCGGAGTTCGTGGAGGTTCCTCGGTGGACTAATCTCCAGGATTACTTTTGTCTTGTCGGGGTCTATATGAATACCCCGGGAAGTAGTGACAAAGCCCAAGAACTTCCCACTGGACACGCCCAGGAAGGACTTGGTGGGATTCATCTTCAGATTATGCGCTCGCATAAGGTCGAACATTGTTCTCAAATCGTGTAAGTGATCATCCTTGGAGCGGCTTTTAATGGCGATGTCGTCAACGTAACACTCCACCGTCTTGCACAAGTGATCTCTGAAGATTACACTCATAGCTCATTGATATGTAGCACCAGCATTCTTTAGGCCCAAGGGCATGACTGTGTAATAATATACGCCAATCGGTGTTCGAAATAAAGTATGCTTCTCATCATCTGGAGATATTTTGATTTGATTGTACCCCAAAAAGCCATCCATAAAGGACATGCGCTCGAAGCCACATGTATTATCGATCATTATGTCGGTAATTGAAAGGGGGAATTCATGCTTAGGACATGCCGTATTCAGATTGCGAAAGTCGATACAGATTCGGATTTTTCCATTCTTCTTGATGACTGGTACTATATTAGCTATCCAGTCTGGGTGCTACTTCTCATGGATGAAACCGCTAGCTATTAGCTTGTTTACTTTTGTTTCGATGGAGTTCATGATGTCTGGACAGAACCGCCGTTGCTGTTGTTTGACTGGTTTTACGTCCGGATGAATATTGAGCTTATGAAGTACGATCTCGTGGTTTAGCCCTGGCATGTCTTCCTAGCGCCAAGCGAAGACGTTGATATATTCTCTGATGAGTTGCAACAACGATTCTCGCTCGTCGTCCGTCAGGCTTTTACTAACGAAGATTGGCTTTGGAGAGAATTTATCGTCGAGGTCAACTTGCAT